>QYTT01089993.1:72552-89068 GCA_006980735.1 Dasypogon diadema
CGCTCTTCCGATCTTTTGTAAGGACTATTAATTTAGAGGAAAGTCTAATTAAATATAAGACCAGATGTTTTCTGGGAAAGATTCCTATGTCAACAAGATGCACATGCATAGTCGGGTTACCACTATGATCAAAAACAGCTGCACTTATGGTAGAAAACATTCAGGTTTAAGTATTTCTTGTTCACAGGATTGATCTATTTGACTTGGTTCTGTATTGTAGTAGGTATTCCCATAAAATAAAATCAAAGCCTAAAAAGTGATTCAAAACTACATGAATACAATTTCGTTTAAAAACACTTATTAAATCACTAAAACTAATATTAAAGTAGTACATATTTAGTGCAAATTTTAAGATCACAAAGATCATTTTAAATTCTTTCATCGTGACATCCATATAACTTAACAGAATGTGATTATTTTTATCATCAGGTATTAAAGGTATAAATTATGTAGTTTGCAATATGTCTACATATTTAATGTGATTGGCTATGCGAAATTCCTATAAATCCAAGATAACCATCAATTTTAAACCCAGTCGATTAGGGCAGGATATTCTTAGAATAGATATACGAGGGTGGTTTAAAAAATAAACTGGTTTGGTATTAAGGAAAACAGTTTCAGTTTCAAAAAGTACTCAAATCCTCAAATTTCAATGCACTTTCCCTAATGTTTCTTCAATATCATGTTCCCTTCCCTTTACGGCCTCCGTTATTCTTTCGTTTGGCCCCGTACACGGCCAAGACAAACCGGAAATAAATCTTAACCCAGCGATCTTAATAAAGATTCTGTTCTCGAAGTTTTATCTTCACCCTCCGAGGGATTTAGTTTTAGATGTGTTGACGCTGTTTCTCTTATTCTGATAACACGCCGGCGATAAGCAGGTGTTTCTTCATATCTTCAGCTATATGATATGTTGGATTTTTATATAAAAACTGTGCTGCATATCCTTGCAGTTTACTTTTGATTTTAATCGAAATGCATCACCTGAATTCATGACATTCGGGATTCTAATAACAAAACACCCCTTTCGCAGAAGTTTTGATTTTTAGAAGCGATGAACTTTTCGAAGGCCTGAATTATAGAGGTTCTGCCTCTAAAAATTTTCTTACACAAAAATGATTCCAAATTCCTGAAAAGGTGAAAATCTACTAAAGAAATATCTGTAGAATAGGAATTTGTAAAGTGTGGGGTATTGCATTATCATTGATTGATATTCTTTCAGTAATGTTCAGGATCAATGATTTTATCGACTCAATTTCCCCTTTGTTTCCAGTTATGGAAGAGCGTCCCTTCTCCCTTCTCATCACAGGTAACGATTCTTTTTAGGAAAATATCACATGTTTCTCAAAACCAATGAGATTTCAATTCGACTGAGTCTTTGTCATCTTAACTATCGCAACCATGGTGAAATACCTACTACTGTCTTTTTGAGATACATCTAACTCTATAAAGCCCCAACTATAATGTGCAATGCCAGCATATGCAAAAAGTAAAAAGTTGACTGATTATTCGTGACATTCAAAGTAAAAGCCTTCGATGTGGGTATTATGAAGTGCATAAGTAATGTTTTTGACTTTAGGTATATGCAAACTCTGCAAGTTATAGTTAGTCCCCTAAAAGACATTTTTCTCGCCGCAGTGTTAGCTTCAAGTAGTCATTATCAATGATCGTTTCTAGAATTTCTTTGAAGACCTAGATCTCTGGAATGAGGTTTCTGAAACCATCGCTTATTCGTTTATTTATTAAAAGTACTTTTATCCAAAGGGATGTAAATATTTTGTGCATTACGACCTAATTTTGTAAGTTAAATGTAGTGTATGGGTATCTAGGCTTACAACTGATATATTATTTTTATTTTCCACCCTTAATAGTAGATAAAGACGTTTTTACACCACAATTTTTATAATTTTTAGATTTAAAAAAATTGGGTACATATGTAATTTTTTTAACCTAACGAAATTTTTAATACTACTACCGCCCTGTGTCATCATAAAAGTCTAGCTAAAGGATAGTATCCTTTCGTTATAGTAATGTTTGAGGGCTTTTTTAAATTTTCCAAGTACTTTTACAGTAGTGTGTTAGGGTCTCTTACGACCACACAGGGTGATTTATATTAAAGTGAAGTGGGGCAAGTGTAAACTAGAAATTACACATATCAGAGGAAGAAATATATACTTAGTACGCATTTTTCCACGAATTTTGGGTAAATGTGTGAGTGAGCCTTGATTTTTTATTGAGGCCTTGTTCACCAATTCTTGAAGCAAATTTATACAATTCGAAATACAGGTTATTAGCATATCTTTGTTTATAAGAAAGTAATGAAATGGTTTCGCAGGTCGTAAATAAAAACAAATCTCTTCAACTTATCATGAAAACATCTATTTTCACTTTGATGTGATTATTTCCATCCAATTCCAGTCTTCGAATCAAAACAGCTAGTTAAAAACTCAACACAAAAATAATAAAAGAAAAATACTTAAAATGCAAAATTAAAATTTTACCCTTAATTTATAATTATGTAAGCTTAAGCAACATCACAACCAAAAAAGGTTTCTTGGAAAATGAGTTTTCCGCAGGGAGGAGGACTGCAGGGAAAATCCTTTTTATATTTTCTAATTTCACTATGGCGAGATATCATTTATTTGTGGCCATACAAAAACAGATATTGAATCCTTATTACTCTCCGTGCAAATTTCATCGCCCCAAATGCAAATCGAATACCTGCCCAACATTAAATTTGGTTTTCTTATTTGTTTTCAATCCAATTAAAGTCCAATCTTCAATAGCTAGAGAAAAGGGGTGTTTATCAAAATGCTACATTATATTATCTTGAACAGCCTCAATCCAGTTTATATCGTCATCAATATCAATGTCCTCCGATTACGGTATTGACTTTTGAATACTTTTTTCGGATATAACCTGAAGTACATTTCTCAGTTCAACAGCTGATTGTGCAATATCTTTTATTATAGTTACTTGAGCTCCCTTTGCCAGACGATTTTTCTTTGCTTTTGGCTGCAGAGATGACTTTTTTATGGATTCTTTTCAGAATTATACAAATTGGAAATACTTAGGCAGCAGACCTGAAATGTATCATCTTGAGATATTGCCGCAATTGGACTTTTAGATGTGGTTTCAGTTTCTGCTACACTTGGGCCTACTTTGACTGCAGAGTGTCCAATTTCTGGTACCGCCACACTTGGCGCTGCCTCGACTGCAGAATATTCGAATTTATTTCTAACGGATATCAAACTAGTGATATATATTTTTGTAAAACGTCTTAGTGGCCATTTGTCTTCAGTATTGATTGGCAAATCAGCAAGAGAACGTACACAGTTGCACAGCTTATGGAAATTGTTAAAATTTATTACAAAAATAATGAACCTATTCGGGTTCATTTTCGCGCATTACTTGAAATTTACAGGGCTTACTATTCGCAATTTAATTCAAAAATTCGGGTCGAATGGTTGTGGTTTTGATGGTAAAAATCCAATCCATCAAAAACGTAAACGTATGGCTGGAAACTTCGACGTTGTGAACCAAAGTGTTAATGAAAATGCAGAACAATCAATCACACGTCGTTCTCAAGTACTTGGACCTTCTTATGGCACTACATGAAATATCCTTCATAAAAATCTGCATTTCAAGGCGTATAAATTTCAATTGACCCAAGAACTTAAACCAAGTGACCGTTTATTGCGTAGAAATTTCGCATATTGGACTTTAGATCCATTTGGAACAGGTCCATTGTTTCATGAAAAAATCATCTTTAGCGATGAAGCTCATTTTTGGTTAAATGGCTTCATAAATAAGCAAATTGTCGCATTTGGAGAGAGGAAAATCCAAATGCTTTTCTTGAAACACATCTACAAAAATTAACATTCTGGTATGGTTAATGGTCTGAAGGTGTAGTTGGACTGTACTTTTTTTGAAAAGAAATGCCGATGTGACTTGGCCACCAAAATCAATTGATATAACTCCATTGGACATTTTTTCTTGGGTTATGTGAAATCTTTGATTTACTCCATATAAACCACAAACACTCAATTATCTTAAAACCAACATTATTAGTCGCATTGGTGAAAAAAGTGCTGATTTATGTGGAATAGTGACCAAAAATTGGTATTCCAGAATCGAACTCAAAAACAAAAATCGAGAAGTCGGTTATTTACATGAAATTATTTTTGAATAAAAATGTCATAAACCAATATTTTAAAGAAACAAATCTCATTAATATCTTATACCATTTTGTTTTTATTTTAAATTAAAAATGCATAACTCTTATGTGATAACCCGCTGAATTGTTCCTTCCTTGCAAGAGCGGCTGGATCATAATTTTCTTTGGGTATTACATGACGGTCGAAAGGACATATTCCTCGCATTTTAAAAACATTCATTATAATTTCGAAATCTATATTTTTCCATATATTGACACTGAACTTAATAAACAATTTTCTGGGTTATCTCACGCATAGCAGCTGCAATTAGCCCACAACCCATGTGTGACGAGTGACCGTCATAAGTAGACACGTATTCAGAAACTACATTTAAGGCGTCTTTCCGAGTTAAACCCCAACTCCACAGTTTTCAATTATTTTGATGCACTTGAAAAGATTTTCCTCGTCATTACAGTACAGTTGGTCTTCCTCTTGTTAAGCTCTGCCGCTCGCAAGCCACGAATCCTATATGACAATGCCATTTTACGAATATCATACTTTTTGCCCGTTTAATACATAGTACAACTTCGGCTTTTTACGTCGTGGATGGCTTGTAGGAGATGTTGCTCTCTAGTTATAAACAAAAAAAGATATTAATACTGTTGTTTTCTTAGAAATCAAAGTCCTTACCTTATGAATAGAAATTGGCATTCTGTACCACCAGTATTTTTCGGTAAATAGCATGAAAATCTTCTCACAATACTTAGGGAATTTATCGATGTTAACAATCAATTGACAGGGTGCAGCTATTTTTTTTTTGGGAGGAGGGGAATTTCATTTACGGACTGCTGGCTCGGGTTGTGCCGGACTCCCGGCCAAGCCTGTCTACACAGATACAGATGGTATGCTCAGCATCGTCTCCACGAGCGCTCCGGCGAGTCGGCTTTCCCAATCTTGTGGAGGTAACACCGAAAGCACCTGTATCAGAAACTGCATTAAGTAGTGCTTCACCTTGGCGCGTTTCCTGCCCATCTACGGTTCGATTCGTGGGAGATGTCTGGCAGTGCACCACCCTCTTGCCATCTACTCAAGGTGTGGAATTTCTCAGATGGCTCTACATCTCTCGGTTGATCAACAATCAAACCTAGTTCCGACTCAAGCTCGTTTTTGATAATTTCGTTTCTTTCCCTGAATGCTGCCTTGTCCTTATCTTCACGGATTTTTTTCACTTTCTCAAGATCAGGCTGTAGGTTATACGTAGACGAAACTATAGGCACCTTATCCACATATAATGAAATCGATATCCGCACAAGATTTACTTTTATCAGGTTAAATTTTCGAATTTTTAAAATTAACAATTTTATTAAGTTTTATTCAATTGAATATTTTTTGGTAGAAGCAGTACCAATAAAATATGATAGACTGCGCTGTTGGAATGTTCTAGACTAACCCTTCGTAGAAAAGCAAACATCATCTATTTCGCAACCCATTTTTTGTTGAATTTTATTTAATTTGTTGTGTGTGTGCCCTGCGTTCGCAAAATGTAAACACAAAACCATTTGAAATAACAAATGAACTGCGCAACAGATTCTGTTTGATTTCCTGCTAAGGGTTAGAGATCAACACATTTAGATAACTTTGTTGAAAACGTTTGGGAGTGAAACGGAGAAAATCAGTTTCGTGTTTATATTTTGCGAATGGACGAAACAACAGAATTGAATAAAATTCAACAAAAGATGAACTATGCAACAGATTCTGTTTGCTTTCCTGCAAAAGGTTAAAAGTAGTAAAGAGTGTTCCAACAAGAACGGAAAATTTAAATTTGGTGCCATTTCTGCTGCTATGCGTGGACAGTTAAACTGTTATGACAGCTCGGTGGTAGACAGTCTCCCATTCTACACAACAACGCATTTTTATTGTTAGACATTATTTCAAAAATGGTGAGAGTTTGACTGCCACTATTCTCAAATTGCGTCCAATTTTTGGTATACAAAATGTTCTAAGTGTATCATCTGTGAATAGAGTAATCGAAAAATCCTGGGAGACTGAGTCGATTATTGATGTCAAATTATCGACACGTGTTCGTCCAGGTCCTTCAATAGAAAACATCACTGCTGTTCGTCAGAATATGGCCATGGATCCGGGAACAACCATTCGGTGATAACCCAGTTTTTTTTGCCTCAAATCGACGGCATGGATGTCGAAGGCATGTGGTTCTAACGGGATGGTGCCACTTGCCACACATCACCTGTAATAATGGGATTATTGAACGAGACATTCCCTGGTCATGAAATCTCCCATTTTGGCGACCACAATTGGTCGCCTAAATCGCGCGACTTAACACCTTTGGGAGCGTTCAAGTATTACGTAACGCATTTTTTGTAGATTTTAAACCCTCCCTCCCCCCATCTAACGCATCGTAGCGTTTTTCTGTACCCCCCTCCCCCTCCCTAAATGTTACGTAACATCTAAGTGACTATTTTTACCTAAAAGTCGCAATTATTATGTTGCACAAAGTACCGGAAAACACGAAACAACGAAAAAAAAACAAAATGAAAATCACGTACAATACAATCGAGGGATTCCCCGTAAAACATAAACGAAAAGGGTTGCCAACTTGGGACATTTTAATTTCCTAGTTTTTTATAAAAATAAAAAAAGTTACGTAACGCGTTGTTCCAATACCCCCTCCCGCCCCTGTAACGCACCGTAACGTTTTACAAGACCCCCCGCCCCACAAATTGCGTTACGTAATACTTGAACGTTCCCTTTGAACTTCTTTCTCTGTGGTTTTTTGAAGTTAAAAGCTTATATCAGCGAGCCAAACAATTATGCCAAACCGTGACTGAAAATTTCTTCAAAAGAACGCAACTGTGCCATCAAAGCCGAGGAGGGCATTTACCTGATATGTTGTTCCATATATAATTCCCATATGTCTACTTTATGATTAAATCAAAATTTCGGCATTAAATTAAAAATTGTATTTTATTTGGAATTTAAATTTTCCGCTCTTGTTGGGACACCCTTTAGTACGGTTTTTTAGAAACGTTTGGGTTTGGAAGTGGAGCAAATTAGTTCTGTTTTGATGCCTGTTAGCATCTGAGATCTGCGAATTTATTTTTATAGTGAGTAGTAAGTAAGATTCCCTTTTTTTGTCAGTGAATAGTTTTTTATTGTATAGAAAAGGCCAGCAGAACAAAGATTGTAAAAAGTAGTTTATAAAGGACTCAGTATTTCTTACTAGTACTTAGATTAGTTACAAGTATTTTGTACGCTAAAGTACTCAGGCCTTCGGTACTTGTACTTGTACTTAAGTACTTTTTCTTTGTATTGTACATTTTCATAGTCATGCACGTTCTCAGATTTTCAATGCATATCTCCTTTCCTCTCGTCCACATTTTGGTGCCCAAATATTTAATCATTAATTTTATATTTTAGTGAACGATGCAAATACACACACAGTTTGTACCACTTGCTTCTGCCAAGTTTTTCTGCTAATAGTTTCAGTTTCGTCACTCGTGTCTTCTATTGGAAAATTTCTGACTCCATATCTCTTGAAGTGCTACAATATTAGAAGAGGACGTTGGAGATTGTAGATCAGATGAACGCATTTTATAATTTTTTTTCGGCTCTGTGAACAAATCTTATGTCTTGGGTCTAATTCTTAAAGTTTTACTAATTTTTTTGTAGTTTTTTAAAGGATTGTACTAAAAGACTTATTAACGTTTGACGTGAATGCAATAACTAGTATAAAAAAGTATAAAAATGGTAGAAATACACAAATTTTGAATAAGCTGTTTGCATATCTACCTACAGACCACGTCCTGTCCTAATTTTTGTCAAAAATCAAACACGCTTTATTTTTACTGCACTCTCCTGAACTGAGAAATGAATTTTGATGTACAGAATACAGCAAACTTATCTAGTTCAAGAGCTGGAAACTTTTAGACCCAACACAGCGACATACACTTAGGTTTTTCCGGGAAGACGGCAACGACAAGAGAACCGAAAGCCACCAGTCGTAAGGGAAAAACCAAATCGTATAAGAAGAGTAGGGCAATCGTCAAATAAACCAACGTCAAACTAATACCCGAGACAGATTAATGATCTCCTATAACATTTTTAATGTAGAAAATTCTCTTTATCCAGGTAACATTTCAACGAGTATCTCCATTTCACAAGAAAATTTATTTTATGTATAGTCATCTCAAGGGTACTCGTACAGTTAAAGTATTGGGCCAATACCTCTTAGTGTTCTGTGATATACCAAAAAAAAAGGTTATGATTTTTCCAACATGTGGCTACCAATGGTTTTGTAGAAAATTGAAATGGTTATAATTCTCTACTTAAAGGGCGCATGCCGTAATAATTATTAAATTTATTTTTCATAGTTGACGCTACCACCATACAAAACATGGTTGTGATTCAGAAATTACACGAAAATTAGCCGTTTACAGAATTCTTTTTTATTTTTTGAAAGTCTAGACAGAAATTAAGGAAAATTTTTGTATGTTTTTATTAAGGTATTTCTTTTATTATTTATAATGTTGATTTTTTACAGTACTGATTTGTTACAATACTGATATATTTGTTTTATTTAGTACATAACAAAATTGATATCATTTATTATTATAAAATTATTTTAAAATTAGACCCAGAGGTAAGTTTCGAAAAGTTCTGTCTCTACAGGTAAATTTCGTACTATGCTAAATCCCAAGTAGAGTAGGATTACATTAATAATCGGTTGTCTCTATAATTGCCACCAAATTTTTCAAACATATTTTGCATAATGAAGAATAACCAAAATGCAAGAGACGCATACTAATTTTCCTTAATAGAGTATGCAGTTTTTTTATTTTTTACAAAACTGTTTATGGTCGGCGCTTATAATGTTATGAAACTACACGACACAAATATACTTAAGTATAAAAAATAATTATATATCAAGGGTGTCACTAAAACCGGAAAAACTTGTGCACACAAGCGATAAATTTTGAAATAAGTTTTGTGTGAACTGGTGTTGAAAAATAAACCTAGATTACTCCAAGATATTACTTATGCAAAATCTAATTAACTTTTTAGCATTTTAAGTAACATAATAAAAAAGTTTGAACCTCGGACTTCTGAGTTCACAGATGCAGCTTAGTTCTCCAGATACTCCTGATGCCGATGTACAACTTTCTATCAATATCCCTCCGCAAAAATTTTGAATTTCGTCAATCATCATTCACCTGAACAGTGTTGAAGAAACTTTGTTACTTAGGAAGTGACCAATAAGATTAGTAGTGATTTATTGGCGGCACTTTGATCTCTCTTTCGATTGAAGCCAGTATTGTTATTTGTGAAAAAAGTTTAGGATGTGACCATTTATACATACAGTATGTATACGCCATTGGCTATTTATACTTACAGTATGTAAACGCAATCGGCTATTTATACATACAGTATGTATAAGGTGAAAAGTGCTCTTTATACATACAGTATGTGTACACAACTGTGTATACAAGTTAGCAACGCCAAAACCAACCATTCAGCTAAACCTGACATCCCTATAGTATTGTATTAAAATGGACTTTTCCGATGGTGACAGTAAAGTAACTATGGATGTTTTCGGCAAAAGTCTTACCCTTTTTCCCCTTATAGGGTAAAATCCTTATTTGCTATTGTGGCGATGTCATGCTCTGGAGCATGAAACTGATTGTTTTTTATAGCACTTTTCAGCTTATACATACTGTATGTATAAATAGCCAATTGCGTATACATATTGTATGTATAAATAGTCACATCCAATAGTTTATCACTTATTTTTCTAAAGGGACACTGCCTAAAACTAATCCTGTTAGGGTTCGCAGCTCTCTAGAAGTGGTACTCGGCAGAGGAAATTTTTCTCTTAACAATATCCATTTTGAGGGACTATGAATTTTATTTCTTTTAAGGGGCTTGTTCGGCATCAATCTTATAACATAATCCTAGACAACTGTATACTAAGATAACCTTCTCCAAATCCTCCTTGCACTACCTTATATCGTTGAATTTACATAATTTTCTTTTTAGATATGGGTATAGAGAAAAACAATAAAAAACTATTTAAAAGATACAAAGTACTGACTATATTACTTTGGTCAATAATAAAAAATAAATTGTATTAAATGTCTCAAGACTCTGTTCTCATAAAACACCTCAGAGTCATGGGAATTCCATTAACACATTCATTAACATTAACATAAAAATATGAAATATTCACCGTTATATTACCTTAATGTGCGCTAATAAGTATACATCAAACCATAACAATTTCGAGTAATTTGTCTGATTGTCGATATTTTCAATTAAACCGTGAGAGGAAAAACGTCACGAAGTACGAAAAGTCCATTAGCACGAATCCATTCTTTTTTTCTTTTTCAAAGTAATCTAGAAGATCTAAATTTCGAAGTGACTGACAGATAAAAATAATTTGTATCCGCCAGATATTATCTCAATATCAGTTTTGGTCGTAAGTGAGTAAGAAGGTGTAACCATAATGATAATGATCGCAATGAGATCATATCTTTTTGGTGAGACTTTATGAGTGATCTGTGCGTTAACATTGGTAAAGGGCAGAGGTTATATAACGTACTTAATACAAATCCCAGATAGCTACTATTAAGGGGGAAAAGTTTTAAGGTTCACTTGAGGAGGAAGGCAATCATCACCAAGAAGACTACTGTTAAGAATTATGATAGAGATGTGTTCGAGATTACAAAATGTTAGCATATGACCCAAAAATCTCAGAGAGGTTTATTCTCAGAAAAAATAAACCTATACTTTCAGTGATGAAACCTTTTATTTTCTTTACTATTAGAAGAGATTTTTAAAGAATTTAAGAATCGACCATCCCAGATTTGAACACAACATTTGCACATGCGACTATATGAGAATAGAAAGGTGTGGGGAAATGATTTTGAATATGGGTTGATTATTTTGAAAGTGATAGCATTATAAAAATTTCGAAAATGAAGGAAATTTCGCTATTCTTTCCATCTAATTGGAAGCTCTCACATAGTCCTTCCTAAGTATCGTTTCCTTTCCCTTCATTTATTTTTATATAGATATAGATATAAAGATATAAGATTGACTGATGAATTAAAATATGAAAAAAACAAATATTAAAAACATATATTTAACAAAAGATATTGTAATTTTACTTAGGGAAGACTGTGGTAAAAATTAACAGGGGTAAATGTTAACAAACAAATTTCTTCCAAATTATTCTTGTCAGTATATTGCAACTTACTTTGTTTTATTTACTTATTGTTCCGGAAGGGACTGTATCCATCAGTTGCATTCACTGTATCGCATTCTGAAGTTGTACTGAAAGCTTTTTTTTGGCAACTAAAGGAACTTTTTATATTTTAGGCATTTTTGGATTTTACCCTAGGTATTTAAGCTATGATGTCCAACAGAGTTTAAAAAATAAGCTTAATAAAGTGACTTTTATACTATAATTATATTTCGATATAAAATGAAATAGTTTTTGCGCTGTAATGTTTTATATATAAAAAGAAACCTTTGAGGCTAAAATTAACCAATTTACGCGGTAAGTACTAATTTGTTAACACTTGCCCCAAAATGTGGCAATATTAACAGTTGCTTAACTTTTAGATTTCAATTTCAATTTTTTGTTATTACAGCACGAGAAGTTACAAATGGTAGAGATCTTCGAAATGGCAGTACTTGAAGTAATAGACAATAGAGAAAATATAGGGGCACATCTAAGCAATGCGACCTCGGTTGTGTTTCGTTCTATAATTATGTGAAGAAAAAATATATCCAGGTCGAAATGGACTATAATCCAGTAGGAAATCAAGCAAGTAATGAACACGGTAATGAATAATTTCATTGAAAAATTATAAAAGTCGATAGAATCAATGACACAGTAATGCAAATGGTCAGATAACGGTAATGCAGAAGATATTGTACTAAAGAATTTTACGTTTAAGCTTTCAAACGCTTATGAAAACAAAGGAACAAAAGAGAATGGCAAAAACAAAATTGAATATTTAAATTGAAGCTTATTTTTACCCTAACATTTTCATCAGTGAATCAATGAAAGACTAACATAGCGGAGAGTAATTCATGAATTCCCAATGATATCCCTGTGTTAAAATTCATTGATGTTGAGAATGTATAGCAGTGTAATAATGAAGTAAGGAACACATTTCCTACTAGGAAGTAAGCTAGGCTCATATTTACAGTTTAATAAGAAAAAAATTGCATAGTATTTATTGTATTGTATTGTATTGCCTATTTATGCAGCAAACAGAATTAGCACAAAATACTTTCACGCTGAAGTTGCCGCTCACGTTTTAAAACAGAACTAGTTCGGAGGCACTCACCGCTGACGAAAGTGTAAACAGAACTTGAGTGAAGAAATTCTTAACTTCCCTTGTTATAAGCATAATTTTTTCTGACACAATTTCTTTAATTAGAGTAAGCGGAAAATTAGTATATACCAATTGTGAATACCAGTCAATAAAAGTTTCGCAAGCTAACTTCATTTGTTTGAACATCTATTGAATTCCCTCCACCAGCGGTAAGGGTTCAATAGATCCCCTTATAAAAAATACACAATTCCATAGCTACCTATTGGATTCCCCCCACTCCAATAGCCACTGAGTTATCAAACATTGCCACTAAGGTAAAAAAATGGCCTACGAGCGTGCAGTCGACTACATAACTCAGTTAATTTAGTTTTGTAAGCTGAATTGTGAATCCCGCTGCAAGAAATAGAGTTTTACCCCACTCGTATAACTGTTGACAACAGTTTAATCTCTCCCACAACTTATACAATTTACAAAGTATAACAGGTTCCCTTTATGATGATTAAACTATTTAAAGTAATGGAGATATGATTCTTTAAACGAGATAAGAATAGCCAAATTTTCTTCTTTTTCAGAATATTTAAAATGCCATAATCTTCAAAATAATCAATCTAGATACAAAATAATTTACTCATGCTTTTGTATTTTCATACACCTTACCTTGCTTTATTGGTACCTACATTAAAATGAAAATACCAAATAAATATAAAAAAAAACGGCCAAGTGCGAGTCGGATTCGCGCACGAAGGGTTCCGTACCATTATCTATAAAAACGGCAAAAAAATCATGTCTGTTGTATTGGAGCCTCCCTTAAATATTAATTTTATTTTAATTTAATTATTTATTTTTAAATTGAATATATAACTAAATATTCTGTGAATATTTCAAACGTCTATCTGTTGCCGTTATCAATATCGAGCAAAAACGAGCAAAAAAATCACGTTTGTTGTATGGGAGCCCCCTTAAATATTTATTTTATACTGTTTTTTAGTATTTGTTGTTATAGCGGCAACAGAAATACATCATCTGTGAAAATTTCAACTATCTAACTATCACGGTTCATGAGATACAGCCTGGTGACAGACGGACGGACAGCAAAGCCTTAGTAATAGGGTCCCGTTTTTTACCCTTTGGGTACGGAACCCTAAAAAACACAAATAAAGAAATTAATACGAATATGCTTTTTACAAGCGAGGACCTATGATCGAAGCAACCTAAAATACAAACCTTATATACAATCAGCCCTCTCTAAGCCGAAATCGCATTTGCCAGTGAAATAAATTCGAGTTAAGGAAGTTTCGAAATAGGGAGGTAGGGAATTTTGAAGGCAGTGTCATATGAGGTGCAGAAATTTCGATTTAAGGAAAGATTCAAGTAAGAGGAATTTGGAGTTAGAGGATTGTTAAAAGCGACACATATTCCATTGAAGCAAACGAAATGAAGACGAGGAAACATATCTGACCCAAATAAAAATAAATTGAAAACTTTAAAAACTTCCGATACAAAATTAAACATTTGAACTCAAATTCAAAGTTTTTAGTAATAATAGTAGCTGAGATCCCTACACAAACTGTGATGAGAGATGAATATCCTAAAAACGGTTAAACAGATTTCCATCAAACATGGCCAAGAACCATCTCGCAAATACGAACTTTCAAACAAACAAAAACGCATTGAAATCAGTTCATCCGTTCCGGGTAGATAAACAAAGGCTTCAAACTCATAACACCCCCCTTTCTGCGTCAGGGGTTAATAAAGGAAGAACAAAATTTTTGGTAAGCACTAGACGAGTTGAAATGGATAAGATATAAAAAAAATCCATAAACACCTGACATTAAAAAAAATCTTACTGAGAGCAACACTGATCTGTTTGCAACAAATATTTTCAAAATTTTGGATATCCACCAAAAAATACAACTTTCAAGGAGAGCTCAGGAGAATATTATAAAGTAAGTAGCATGATTTTATTTAGAGCTCACAAATTATACGCTCTACAAGTTATTATTTAAATGGCATATCAACAAATCATTCCGACTTGACTTTAGGTTATAGCTATACATCGTCAGCATATAAAATTTTTAATTAAAATTAATAGCAGGGGTCCCAATAGGGAACCCTTCGGTACCCGAGAAAATAAATTTGTTCCATTATAAATAGCATGGGATGTATATGAGTATATGTAAAGTATATGACTTTAACTGTCATAGAAAACTGGTTTTATAGAAGCAGCGCTTAACCCAAAAGCTGAGAACATTTTCCTAATAATATATTGTGGCAAGGCAAGGCAAACCGAGTAAACAACTTTATTGCGGTCTAAAGCTCATCAATAACAAATGTGATCTTTAATAGCGCCATTTCGCAATAATGCTGACTAGAGATCAGTGTACTGTGAATTGCTTGCTAATAAGTTTTTCAAAAATAAAATTCAAAATACCATTCGGAAGGAGAAGAAGCGTTTAAAATCTTGAGAATAAGAAGTACCAAGGCGTATTTTCAACAAATGGCAAAACAATCACATATAAGATTATTGTTAATCTTAATAGACCAGCATGTTAAATGTACAGGGTGTCCCAGTTAAAGTGACCAAGCGGTCGTCCAGTAATAGGTCTCCACTAGACATACTAAAAAAGTCTAACGGCTTTCGAGATAATGGCACTTGAATATTTTTTGGTTGCCCTTTTGAATGAAGACCGTATAGCTAATACTAAACATAATGCCATCAAAAACATAATTTGTAAAAAAACCAAGTCTCGCAACTCAGTTCTTCTACCGTAAAAAGTTGTGAGATCCATGTAATACCAAGTCGTTTAATTTATTCAATCCCTACTTAAGGGACCTTCTGTCTTAAGTTATTACGTAATTAGCTAACCTAACAACATCTTATAATGACCATATCAATATTAAAAATCTTTTATGTTTTAAATAAATAGATTGACTTGGCCATCGCATGAAAACACAATGTATCTCACAAGTAATATATATTATATTAAATTAGATTGTTTAGTGCGATTGCGATGAATTTTAACACAGGGATGTCATTCATTGATGGAAATGTAAGGATAAAAATAAGGTTTCATTTAAGTATTCTCATAAGCATATCAGAATTTTTGTTCTAAATTAAGAAACAAATACGATGAACTAGAGAACATAAATTTCTCTAATACAATACCTTCTGCATTACCTTGTCATCAATAGTCTCTGTTATCTTACTCTTTACATTACTATGTCATTGATGCTAGCGACTTCGGTTATTCTTCGATAAAATTGTCCATTATCGTGTTCATCAATTGCACGATTTCCTGCTGCGAAACTACAGAACACAACACCTCAGGGCTTTTTCTTAAGTCGGTTTTTGCTACCTATGCCGATTTTCATGGGATTTTCTTTCCAATCTTTCATTTTTCATGCATGTCGCTAGTATTTTATGCTTTTTAAGAAAGAAAAAACGTTTTGATATCTAGACAGATAATGATATCGATATTTTGGAATTACAAAGAAATTTTATTTATCGCCCTTTTGAGCAAATTGGGTGCCAAATTTTCGAAAGTAAAGGTCAGCTTTCGCGAAAAAAATCCTTTTTTAAAAATGAAAATGTTTTTTTGGGAGAATGTAGATGAAGAGGTAATTACAGGGGTAACGAGAATTTGACATTCCTTTTGGAATCATATTTCAAAGAAGGAATAGGGCTATTAGAAAAATATTGTTTGTTACCTTTATTATGTTCGTTCGAAACATAAATAATACAATAATTGATAATGTCACGTCGAGATTAGAATCGATTAAGTATTTGCAATAATTTTGGATCAAACTATGGCAGTGGAATGAAAAATCCACCAGAATCCAAGGGTTAAAAGTTACTGAAACCAGAAATATAAGTCAACTTGATAGAAAGGATGTTATTGAACAGAAGCAAAATTCTGATCACTTACAAGGAAATCTTGGTTAAAATCAAACCACAACGTTAGGATTGTGACAAAATCAAAGTTCAAACAAAACAGC
>QYTT01089998.1:0-13155 GCA_006980735.1 Dasypogon diadema
TTTAAATTGTTATGTGGTGAAGATAACAACAACGCACATAAAGTCTGCATATGCATGTTTGTCTAACAAAATTAAGACATTATTTACAAAACTAAACTACAGTCAATAAAAGTCAGTAATAGAGAAGTGAAAGTGTAACCAAATATTTGAATTTGAATTTTGAAAACAAGCGCGCAACCCAAATAGGAATGACGTAACGAAATGGCCCTAAAATACTGCTCGGATCAGAAGCAGAATTCAGAATTTCGAGGGAAAGTTAAGACAGAGGGACTGAGGTCGGTTCTTTTTGGTTGGACATCGGTTGGGGTAAAGTTCATTTTGTAGAGAAGAAGTGCGGAAAAAAGAAAGAAGATTAAAGTGATTAACAAAAAAGGATTAAAGTGAGTAACAAAAGTGGGAAAACAATAAAACTAGGAGAGTGGAAAAGTGGAAAGCAAATTAAAGGCGCAGGATTGCGTATCGTGAAATAAAAAAAGAAAAAAAGGGAACAAATATTTAACGCAAGGCTTCGGAAAGGAATTTGGACTTGGCGAGCAGGAGTGTCCGGCAAGTACCGGTGCTGGGAACCGGAGAAAAGGGACTCCATCTAAAAGATAAGTAACAAAAAAAAATTTAAATTAGAAATTTATTATCTCTTCGTAGTTGGCTGGTCGGTACTGGCGAACTCTATAAGTTTTCATTTTTCATTTTTTTCATTTTTTTTTGATTTTGCTTTGTTTCCTTTTGAAATATAATAAAGTGACTTGGCAGTTTTCGCTTAGGTTGTAGTAAGTTGAGTTGTGACTTGGTTTTCGACTAGATTGTAGTTGATGAATTTGTCGAATAAATTTCATCCTTTTTTTATTTCGCGTTTGTGATGCAAGGTTTCGTGGTCTAACCTGTCTCTGACGAAAGATCACGTGGCGCCCAAAACCATTATTTTCCAGGAACTCAGCCCGTCTCCAGAGCTAGCCAATATCTACCTTGGAGTAGATAACAAGTGGTGCCAACAAAATAAATGTAAATTTTTATATTTTTTTCGGTGCCAAAATTAAAAGAATTTAAAATGGAGGAAAAGATAATTGAATTTATGAGGAAAAATAATTTCATGCATGATATAAATTCTACGGAATATAAAAACTTGAAACTTATCTAAAATATTTTGATAAATTTTCAATCATAAATATTTTAAAGTTGTCAGTATTGAATGATGCTTGCAGCTTGGTACCCTGAATGTGGCTTCCCTCGGTATCATGTGTCGGCATCAAATGCTTGGTACTTGCGGCTCTGAATGCGTTTCGGCCCTAAGGCTAGCCAACTTTTGGTAGATCGAGGGCCGCATTAAAAAAATGTAATAATTCGGGAATCTGCTAAGTTTGTTAAGGTTATAATATTTTAGGCTAAAAATGATTACGTTGTTAGATTAAAACTAATGTGGAAGATTTGGAAAATTCGATTAGTGTGGGCCATGCAAAAATGTTTCACGCGTCGCCTATTGGACAGCCCTGGTGTAGAGTTTCGAATTTTCGAGATGTGAACAAAATATAACTCTTTCGAGATGGACATTTTTATTTTTTAATAATCATAATATGCTCTTTGAGAAATCAGACAGCTTCGGATCTTGGATGCATTAAATTTGGCTCAGTCCCTGGCAAGAATTTTAATTACGTTGTCGTTGAGTAATCTGATCACGCCCGTTTGATTATTAATAATAGCATTTCCACAAGACTCAGCAACTGATTCAAACGAGTTGTTACGAACCACCTGTAACTCCTTGAATTATTTCCAATAGCGAATTTATTTTGCTAGCACAGTGGAGAAGGGTTAGGTCCAAAGCAATCAATGAAGGGATGAGGAAAACGTTCTAATATGGGCGCCACAAGATTTTGGATTTCTTAGGAAAGAAAACGCATACCTTGAGTAAAAATTTATTCCAAGATTAATGGTGCTTTATATGACATTATATAATATTAATTAATAGAAGTATTGAGATGACATGAATCTAAACCAACTCGAAAATGTTACCAAATACTCACTAGGTCTGTTTAATGAGACACTGCCCCAGATTAACCGAGGAAACTTCGTTCAATCTCAGGAAAACTGTCAAAGACGCCCAAGCCCGTCTCGACAACTTGGGCTGTCACTTCCACGAATAACACTTCTCCTGAGTTTGCCTTAAGTCTAGAGCTTGGGCAAGAAAAGTTGTCCGAGACTGACCGAAACCATAGACTAATATCATAGCGAAACTAAATCTGGCAGCTGTCAATGAACACATTCATGGGAAACTTCGGTCGACTTCGAAGCGTTATTGAACACAGAAAGTTGACCGAGGTCTTCAAGAAAAATCCGGTTAGCCTCATTAAACAGACCTACTATCGGTTTCAATTTACTAATGAAAAATAACGCTATTGACATTACGTCGGATTTCCCTTTGGTTACCTGTTACCTGAACACCCGGTCTTGGATTCTTCTTGAAGGTGCCGTGAAAGATTTATGCAACTTTAAAACCGAACTTACTTCACTATCGTATCTCACTCCCGCGTGTGTCCTGTACAGAGGTCTATCATCAGAGAGAAAAGGATCGGCCCCGGCCGGCTTCTCCCTATCTTCCTCTTCCCTTTATTCTGCACTGAACCTTCTTCCTCCTCCGCTCTCATATCATAGCGTTTCAAATTTCGTGAGCAACTTCATTATAGTTACTTTAAATTGGTTATAATTGACGATGTTGACTTGGCATCTGCTCAATGATTATACAGAATGAGATACACACAGGAATTAATGATTTGAGCGGTTGCAACAGGATAGATAATTGCCAAGTGTTCCAAACGACATTGAGGCGACAATCGAGAGGGAATTATGACGATCCTCCTTTCCTGTTTAAGAAATTCAAGACTTTACTGTTTCATTAGTTTAATATTTTGTACTTTAGTTATTTAAGATATTATTTTACGTCCCAGATAATCCGGATTTCCAGGTATGCTGAAAGTAATTTAGACCACTAAAATTGTCGTTGATTAGCTCATCTCTCACAATTAGGTTACATTTCTGAGAAATATAATTACAAAAAAAAAAAAACGGGCTTAAAATGCAAATGAGAATTAATACGAATTATTTCACATGACTAATTCAAATAGTTCGGAAGGAAATCCAAAAAGTTATGCCCGAATATCCAATAACTCATTTATATAATGCAACTGTCTTACATATCTACATTGAAGTCCTTGCCAATTGGATGAACCATTGGAGAAACATCTAGTCGATCCAAAAACTGTAACAGAGTACGCGAAATCAAGGATACTGTCGTCTGTAAAACTGTGAATAGGGTTGAAAGAAAGAGATGGGATATACTTAATGAAGAGTAGAAAAAAGGTGGGCGACAATACAGACCCCTGCGGACACGCCGGCTTTGATATTATAAGGGTTGGAGATAAGACTGTCCAATGTAACAGGAATAGGACGGTCAGAAAGTAAACTTTCAATCGAAGGAAGAAGAGAGTGGTCAAGACTAAATGCTGTACGTTTGGGTAAAAGGGCAGACTGTCAGACTCTGTCGAAGGACTTCGAGATGTCAAGTGCAACAATACCTGATTCGTAAAAGTTATGGAGACAATGATGCCAAAGATGAGCACCCTTCAGAGTCATACTGCTGCTCGTGAATTTACTTGTCTGTCTGGAGGTATTTCATTAATTGCACGTTAATAAGAGTCTTAATAGGAGTCTCTAGTTTATAGTTAGAGGGATCGAAAGTTTCTCCCTTTTTTGTCCATGAACAAATATATTTTGAATAAAATAAGTGAAACGTTTTTCTCAGAGGCTTAGCTACAGAAGAGGCCGAGCATTTTAGAAGCAGGGACGAGATACCATCAGGTCCAGTTGCTTTGGACGCATCCATCGGGATTCGAAAGTACCCCGTGGTTCTTGTTAAGAGTTGCATGCGAAGAGTGAATATGGTGGAGTTTGTGTACTATGTGGAAAATGCGAACTTCCGGCAAAATTAGCAGCTAATATATTCGCCTTTTCCAAAGAATATGTGTAAGCAATCCCACGATAAATGAGAGGTGGTATCGAGGAAGATGTGAAATGGTTTTTGACAGACTTCACATTCGACCAGAACCCTTTGATCTCTTTAGGACATGCCTTGTTTCCGGACAATTGTTCACATTATGAGCTAGCAAAACCAATTCCTTGTTTCTTGTAGTCCAACTCCACATGGGTCAGGGGATTTAAAAACAAAACCATTTATTTAAAGATTTAAATAATATATTTCATTTGTTTTTCGTATATCTGAGCAATTTATATACGCACAAGCACTATCAATTAATTTTAATATTTAAATTTAATATAACGCTAAACGAGACAAAGGAATAATAAGTGAATTCATTATTTTTACACATTTTATTGCACCTTTCAACAAACTATGCGCAGCGGTCTCGAAAACAAGTGTCGAACTAAAGAACAAAAACTATCACTTCTTCCACGTGTGTTCAGTTTCTATTAAATTTTGGTGCAACAGCGAACTTTACTTCTATTTTAGGAAAGAGTATTAAGAAGATTCTTAATTTAAACGTCTTTTTAATTTCTTTACAATTTCCGAAAGCTATTTTATTATTAGATCTGTTGAACCGAAGTTTATTCAATGTTTTTTGTTTTTTTGGGGGGAATCAGCAGACGTGTTTATACAGTCTCAGAACTTGACTGATTTGGACCTTTCTGATATGTCGATGTTTTACATTTTTCGTGTACAATTACAGCAGTGGTTTTATTTAGTAATAACAAAATTTACAACAATTATATCAATTGAATAATTTAAATGGGGAGTTTAAGAAAAACATCAACTTTTGGAATATTTGTGCTAAGCCGAGGGAATTTATAAATGTTTCGCTTAAATTATTTACTTATTTATAAATATGCTTTTCATTTTCATCCGGCATTAGCGCACCTTCTCGGAGAACAAATATTGATCGGAATGATTTAGCAACAAAGGAGGAATTTTTACACAAAAATTAACACTTATAGAACCTAAAAAATTATTGCAAGTCGTTCATATTACATTGGCACGCCATTTTTATTTAGTCTTATCAGAGCAATATCGTTCTGTAGAACCTAGTCTAGGAGTAATATTTATTTATAATATGCCATTGCATGAGTATTTCTCGTTTAATTTCTCTAGGTAAAGAAAAAATATATAACAACATTTATTTACGTGTTAACAAAGAATTACAAAACAGATTAATATCAATTGGGTTCTTAGAGTTAGATTTTATTTACAAGGCCGCCGTTCACTGGCGGACACTACGCTCGAATTTTCAATTCATTGCATAAAGATTTTCGTATTTTAATACTTTTACTGGGAATGTTTTCATTTTAAGTTTTATTTAGATCTAGAGTAATTTATTTTGCGTTTTATTATTTTAGGTTAATTTAAATACACTATTTACAAATTTCGAATTTTTTTAGCGTGAAATGCTGAAGTGACTAAAGATTCAATTTAGATGGATGTTCCGGACTTTTTCTCTATCTGCGTTCGATGCGGGGACATAAGGTTCGCAAGTATTTCTGCAGAATATGCTTATTAAGACCATTCATTATGACAAACTCTAGTAAAAATTTGTTTAGTCTCAAATCCATATGAGGATTATAGCAAGAATCTACTTTTTAAAAGACCACATACACGAACACTAGAGCACTGCGTCATATTTCCAATTGCTTCTAGCTGATATTCATATCTACATCTGCACTAATATAACAAGAATGTAATGTCTGTCTGTACATCCGTTGAACATTGAAAACAGCTATAGAATATGCGATTCAAAGATGATAGATACCAAACAACACAGGCTTCGCCGCCCGGGCGGTATGGATTCCCCACCACGGTGCTGTTTGAGTTGGTAATATTGAGTTTATAATACCTTCCTAGCTATATACCTGGTATTCATGTCACCATGGGCCTATTCCATCAGAAAGCTCTCAATTTTTCACATTTTCATTAAAATTTAACATTTATTATTTTACTAGCTTCTGCCCGCGACTCCGTCTGCTTGCACTTCAGAATTGGGTCCAGAGAGAAATGAAAAATGTGTGAGTAATAAAAGAATTAATGGGATCACAAATTTCACCCGTCTTCCGCTGTAATAGAGAAAAATAGTTGCCGGTTTGCGTTTATTCTTGAGCAACCGACATAAAGCTGACTATGTGAGAAGCAAGGAGTGTCCAAATGAATTCCTGCCACTTTCAGAGTTTGGCCCTGGCACTTATTAATGTTCATGGTAAATGCCAACTTTAGGGGAAATTGCATCAGTGACAAATTATTTGGGGTACTTGGAAATCGGGGAATTAACCCGCTCTCTGCTCTAGCTGCTCCGGTAAGAATAGAGGGCTTTATGATATTCCTTCCCAGCTCTGTGACATGTAGCCTGGTCCCAATCTCGGTGCATAAAGATTACGCATCAGCAAAACTGGGACGCCAACTTTTAGTTCCAGTTTATGGGAAGGCACGCCTATTAATTCCAAGGAGTTAGCAAATTCTAGAGGGTAAGTTGTACTGTCGTCACTGCTCGTCACCGTGTCTATTGGTGTGTGTATTTTTAATTCCTCGACTAACCCTTCCAATATCTTTTTGTTAATGTTATTGACGGACTCACTTTTAGGCGATAGCACTGCCCTGTCGCATAACCACTCTTCGTTGCTCCTCTGTTGTCACTGGATGGCAAAAATCATCGGTAAATTCAATTTTACCATATTTATGTCTGTTTTCTAGTAAAAGTATATTAACTTAAAATATGTGCGTCAAAAAAACAAAAAAAAAAACAATATAAATATTGTGATTCTATCATATCAAATACATAATCACTTAAACGCAAAACTGCAGCTATTTTTCACTATTACAGCGCAAGCGATATGACGGGTGAAATTTTGTATGCCATTAAGTTTTTTATTACTCACACATTTTTCATTTCTCTCTGGACCCAATTCCGAAGTCCTCGCAGACGAAGTCGCAGGCAGAAGCCAGTTTTAACACAAATTGATAACAGTCGTTAAGCCAAATCATTTACCGGGATAAAAAGTATCCTATATGTTAATCCAGGTTATAAGCTATCTATGTTATACTCGAAGCAACGCTTAAAGCATGGGATGAATAGCGATAGCTAACAGAAAGGCGAAAGAAGTTCTCGGTTGAACTCTACAAGATATCCGAAACGCGGGAAGAGTGACATTATTTTTTTTCTAAAGATTTCAGACAAACATTCTCAGTAATAACAAGAGGCATACGAGCTGATGAGGTCAATGCGTGCATTAAACGATCATCAATATGGAAAAATATACATAAGATGTATTTAACCACTAATATGCGAGTAAAATTGGGCGGTGCTTCAAGTGAGTGCAAATTTTCAGAAATACTTCTAAAACCGGACGAAGGAAAGATGCAAAGATACAAATTGTCAAATTCTCCTAACCCTGTCAATTTGTCAGTTCGTATCCACGGTTGAAATCTCATTAATAGTGTTTATGGACCTATCCACTCAACTACTTTCCAAGATGACAACTGGTTATGCCACCACATTATCTTGGCACCAAGAAATGATTAGAGCTGTACAATAAACAGTCACATCTTGGAATGATATCCGGGGAAGAAGAAAGTTTACATTTCCATACAGTACCTTGGAGACTGACGATTCTGTGCATTGTTCGGTACAATTTTTAAGTAATATAACGTTTTCGGGACTACCAGCACATAAAATATCTCCGAAGATTGGAATGCCAATTAATTAAACAAGAAAAGGAATCTATAATTGGTTTAAACTAATTATTTTATACCCATCTAGGGTAACAAAAAAAGAATGTCATAAGTATGTAGTGAATAGTGTTGAATTTCGACATATTCGCAGTTGGCTCTCAAATCCTACTGCCCGCAACTTCGTAATGGCGGGGAAAAAGTTGAAAAGATATATAATTATAAATGAATATGATGTGGGTTGGTTTTCGAGGAATACACCAACCAGCGTATTAAAATAATCCTTTATTAGTAACTCAACGTATTGAATACTCTGGCGACTCTTCTTCAGGAGCTAACAAGTTGAGTGATGCGCCTGTCCCCTGAGATTGACATTTAAAAGCTTTCTCAATTCAAATGCATTTTAACGCGTAACTCTCCCAAGAAAGCTCTTTTGCTCCTTGCCACACTCAACATGTTAAGAATGTTGCAATTAATATAAAAGCTTTCGTGAGAATATGCATTCGTCCAGAAATAGCCTTTAAATAGAGGTCATCGGCGACGTGGTGACTCTCACGGCATGCAACGTGTTGATAGAATGACTTTTGTCTCAAACATTGTTCGCAAATGTATAATTACTGAGTATTGATTCAAGGGGTTATTTGTCAAAAATGGAGGATTACATTTGACCCTGGGTCAAATTCAAGGTTACTGAAAAGTACTTCCTTTTCTGTGTGCCAGTTTTCGTCCAAAAAATTTCTTCCCGAAGATCCCGTTTAAATTTCTTACTCTGTACATATTCTACGGAACTCTATGAAGGAACTGTCCGAATTGGCCCATTTTCGGTCTTGATCTTTCTATTTTAAAATAGTATCTGTCTATCTACCAAATTTCAAGTTTTTAGCTTAAAGCGTTCTCGATATAACGCGTAGACAAGCAGACGAACAGAGAGATAGACAGAACGAGAGACAGATAGACAGACGGACAGACGGATCGGCAGACAGCTGACCAGTTAGGTTAGACGGACATCTACTAAACGATTTCTTTTTTGCTCTCATTAATGCCCAAATAGTTTGTTTTTGTGTATCATGAATATTTTTATACGTTAAAAACATTTCACCAAGCCATAATACCCTACATCTAGGGTAGTAGCAAATGGTATGATATTGCGTTAGAAAGTTTTTACTGTGACAATTTCGAATTGAATGTAATTTGTAATTACCATCTTTAAACTTCTCTGATCTACATCTGGAATGGGAAATATCTCAAATGATTTCAATGCTACGAAAACACGTTTTAATAATATCAGTGGAATTTCGTATTAAGACAGGGATCGAATAGCAAACACAGTAGAAGTCAATTACGTGCCATGTGCAAAACCATCAAATAAATGTCATTTCAAGGCAAACATCGAAAGAAAGCACTGGAAATTGGATTAATACACGGTCGCTCCTCTAATTCTTATAATTCAGTGCCTCACTTCACCTACTTAATAAATTCGATTTGGGTCTGTGTCAGGACACCTCATCTTTGTCTTCAATAATGTCAATAACGCGCATTACGCCTCCCGTTTATGTGAATTTTATGATAATGTCAGCTTCAGCATTACACGATGTCATTACCCGATATGACTTTTAATTTCAGAAGGATTCCGAGCCCCAACTGCTGTCATATCCTGGCCGACGACAATGGTGTTAGTGATGTGCGTTACACGCTTGTAATAGTTTTAATTTGGTAATTTATATGCATCCTATGAGGGTGTCGTATACCATCCGGCTGAAGGTGCTCCTTTGTGGTATAGATGAAAGCTGGAATGATGTGAGAAATATTGAGGCTGCTCCAGCCCACCATACGCATCTATTGAGTTAGCTGCATGGTGCATGGCAGCGGCAGCAGCTGAATATGGTTGGGGTTTGAGGGGTAATGAGGGTGTCGCTGCAGAATCTGCACCTGTTGACGTATTGTACTGACTGCGCAAAGGATCCGAGTAATCATAACCATTTGATGTATGTGTAGGGTTTTTACTGCTAAGGACATTGCCTGTGTCTCTCGGCGAAACTGAACTGGGTGGAGTCATTGCGTTATGGTAATCTATGGAGCTGTGATAGCCTCCATACGTTGACACCAGATTAGTAAATGCATCGGAGGACTTTTGTGAATGCCCATGTAACAGGAACTGATTATCGAAAGATGATTCACTGCCAGGAGGTGTTGGAAGGGGACCTGCTTGATTTTCACTATAAAAAACACCTGAGGGAGTCTGTCTTGCTGTAGCTCTTATCACACTTTCTCTGTTGGCATATAATTGTCGGAGTAAAGCTGTAGCAGGCATGGGTGCAGGTTGTTGATGAAACGGATGATTTGTATGGGGCGTACCTATCCACTGAATTGTACTACTCTTTTCTTGCTGCTGTTTTAGGAGGGCATCTGTACTAAAGTCTGTTGTTGCACTATTTCCACCAGGCGAAGGTAGATGTTTTGACATAGCATTTTCTAAGTCTTTTACCTGAAAAGAAAACGAAAAAAGACACATTAGAATCTAACGGCATTGCGGGTTCTTTGAAATGTTGTTTAGGTTCATGTTTTTAGTAATTTTTTTCTTTTATTATCAGATAAAACTGTGCATTAAACGTGAACTTTCTTTTAAATATGGATACCACTAGACGCGGTATCCCAGGTTGTGCACCCCTGATATTACGGGTTACCTTAGTATATAAGGAATGTACTAGATATACATAACGTACAGAGTCGGTTAAGAAAAATCATTGTAGTTAGTCGTACTCGAACACTGAACTAAATATAGTGGAGTCTAAGAGTGTGACGTTGTTTCCCGGTTCGGTCGGTATCTGGTCGTTCGGTAACTCGGGCGCCAACGCAATGCGATTTTCTGGTGGTGGGAAACGTCACAACAACGATGCCTGGGTAGACTCAATGGAGAATGGCCAGCGACTTACGGAGCTAGAGAGAGCAGGGCGGACGAGTTCAAACTCGGAGTATACTCTTATAATCCACTTTATTTAACTTATTACTAATACTTCAGTTGTTTATTAACACTAGAGTAGCTAATCTAAGCGTAGGACCGTTCCCGCTTGCGCGTACTGAGTCCGCCTATATCTAGCAGCTAATCCCTTAGACCTTTCCGCTCAACACGCGTACTCAGCCCGAGCAGATATACTGCCTTTAACCTGCTTAGATCTAGTTGCTAAACCCTTAGACTTTTCCGCTCAACACGTGTACTCAGCCCGAGTAGATGTACTGCCCTTACTCTAGAAGCTAAACCCTTAGACTTTTCCGCTCAATTTCTCGTGCGAATTATATCGGAAGGAAAATTTTACTCATTGCCGGAGGTTTCTTCACCAGGGAAATCGAGTTAAAATCCTGGGTCGCACCGTACTTTTTTTCATTGCCCCTTCGATATTATTCCTTTTTATTAAGGGATTTCGCAATTGTGGCGGAGGGAGTTCATAAATGCTCCGAAAGCGTGCTTATTTCCCAGCCGGGAATTTCACTTCGTTACAAGAGGAAAGTACAATGGTTTTGCATTAAAAACTACCACACACCTTACTGGGTCGCGTATGTTATTTTAAACGTAGCAAACTTCACTTCCACTTCAAATTAATAATAACCGTCCAGATTACCTTATCGAACATTTTTCAGAAGGTGTTACCTAAGCTCAGGGGCAACTCTATGATGCATACAGCACAGTTTGTGGCAGAAGAAAATTTTAGGGAAGTGGAGATTGGGATTTTTAACCTGACAAATGTTGCAAGTAAGACACAATTACTAGTATCGAATTTTTATTGCACAACACTCCAGTGACTTTGCAACTACAACTTTCATCAGTAGAATTACCTCAACCTCTGGCACTCACATAAATCACTGCGTTCTTTGGTGGATTCGGGACCACGCCCGCAGAGGAGAAAATTTGCGGACATGCGATGCGAGCAGCTTGCTCCGCTACCGGCGTTTCAGTTTCTTCAATTTTCATGACGACACAATAACAATGTTCCAGGAACGCTCTTACTCTATTCAGGTTGTTTATATTCTGAACTCTTTACCTGTTTTGGTAAGTTTAGACGGGATAGTAAAGTTACGACGTTATGCAACAACTGGCAGGAAACTGATACCCATGACAGTTTGCAGGAAGTCATTTCACAGTAGGCTACACGTAGACAGAATTTGATGGCAATACTGAAAAGGAAAGAAGAGTGTCAGTCATGCCAGTACTCAGCAGACAGAAATTCGTATCAGATTTTGAGTGTCAGACGGACAACATTTACTTGCTGAATGCTGTCTACTCGTGACAGCGACATATTTTACTAACGAGTGCTATAAATGTTGATGTTGCACTCTCGCAAACCGTTTAGATGAACAAGTTAACTGTCAGCCAGACGAATTGCTGGGAATTTATGTCTCGTCTGAACTTACCTTTAATCAAACCCAACATAAGTAAAGACTCTTATTAACTTGAAATTTGCTCAATACCAGTTTTGTCCTCATTTGTGTTTAATTAATTGCTATGATGAGCAAAATCAAAAAAACCATAAAATAATAGAGTTAGTCTCCGGTAAAAGCTAGTTAATTTATAAACTGTGCATTTCCTCCAAAATATCGATGTTTCTAAATATCGATGGATTTTAGCCGATGTTTTGCAGCCGTCGATGTTTTCCCAACGATGGCATCTTCGATGGTAACATCGATGTCCTGCTTCAATGTCTCATCCCTAGTTCAGGTATCCTATAACCTTAATTAGGAGTGATCATATTTTTGCTAATGCAAAAATACGATATGGTGGCCGAGCAGGCCGAGGTTCTCCTCTGTGGGCGTGGGTTTGAATCCTACACAGGGTTGGGATGGTGCAGAAACTTTTAGTGTGGGAATCAATAATGCTTGCTTCGGTTGGGAGGGAAACTATGGATTTGTCTAGGAATAATTAGAGATACGAGTAAAAGTGGCGTATATTTATGAGCTTAGTAGCATGGGTATACTATAGAGTAGATAACATACTTGAAAAAAATCAAATGGTATGGCTGTCAACAAAGACTTGATTTGGCTCAAAGCTTTGTTCAAAAAAATTATTAGCAACGAAATTGTTTAACAGATCAGGATAGATATATAGTTAGGATTTAAAAAAATCGAACAAAATTTTACTGAAAACTTAGCAATTCTTGTTCAGAAACCATTTCTATGATGCATGATCAAATGATGATCAAACTAAAGAGTGGTCCTGGCATGTCCGCTGCAATAAATACTCCTGAAAACGTGGACGGAGTTTGAGTTTAGTTAATTAAAAACTATATTTCCCGAAATTTTGAGTCAAGATTAGTGGGTGAGCTGCATCGCCGCAAGACTCGTTCCACGGCTTCCAGACGGAAGACCAAAAACATTATCAAATGGATGTCGTCCAAGACAATTTGGAACCAATCAGAAGAAACTCGGATGGGTTCAAAAAGGTTATTTTTTTT
>QYTT01089998.1:13175-32587 GCA_006980735.1 Dasypogon diadema
GAGTGCTATAAATGTTGATGTTGCACTCTCGCAAACCGTTTAGATGAACAAGTTAACTGTCAGCCAGACGAATTGCTGGGAATTTGTGTCTCGTCTGAACTTACCTTTAATCAAACCCAACATAAGTAAAGACTCTTATTAACTTGAAATTTACTCAATACCAGTTTTTTGTGTTTAATTTATTGCTATGATGAGCAAATCCAAAAAATCCATAAAATAATAGAGTTAATTTAACCTGGTTAATGTATGACAACTCTGTACTGTGCTGCTAAGAAAACGTAGCTACTGTGTTCCTTTCTTTTGGGATTGCTGACTAGGATTTCGTGAGTTCATTAAAACATTAAAACAGAGTACCACGCGGACGAAGTCTCCGGTAAAAGCTAGTTAATTTATAAACTTTGTGCATTTAATCCAAAACATCGATGTTTCTAAATATCGATGGATTTTAGCCGATGTTTTGCAGACATCGATGTTTTCTCAACGATGGCATCTTCGATGGTAACATCGATGTCCTGCTTCAATGTCTCATCCCTAGTTCAGGTATCCTATAACCTTAATTAGGAGTGATCATATTTTTGCTAATGCAAAAATACGATATGGTGGCCGAGCAGGCTGAGGTTCTCCTCTGTGGGCGTGGGCTTGAATCCTGCACAGGGTTGGGTTGGTGCAGAAACTTTTAGTGTGGGAATCAATAATGCTTGCTTCGGTTGGAGGGAAACTATGGATTTGTCTAGGAATAATTAGAGATACGAGTAAAAGTGGCGTATATTTTTGAGCTTAGTAGCATGGGTATACTATAGAGTAGGTAACCATTCGGAAACCATTTCTATGATGCATACACTGTATGACGAACGATGAGTTTATGAATGATGATCAAATTAAAGAGTGGTCCTGGCATGTCCGCTGCAATAAATACTCCCGAAAACGTGGGCGGAGTTTGAGTTTAGTTAATTAAAAACTATATTTCCCGAAATTTTGAGTCAAGATTAGTGGGTGAGCTGCATCGCCGCAAGACTCGTTCCACGGCTTCCAGACGGAAGACCAAAAACATTATCAAATGGATGTCGTCCAAGACAATTTGGAACCAATCAGAAGAAACTCGGATGGGTTCAAAAAGGTTATTTTTTTTTCTTTTTTGCGGTACAGCCGAAGCTTAGGGGATACCCTATGATGGTATAGCACAGCCTTGGTGAAAGGAAAATAGGAAGAGGAGAAGAAGAGATAGGATGTCGAGTGTAGATGTCGGTGCACACTGATGTTTGAAGTACTGTGGCCTATAGTCCTGGGGGAAAATATAAGAAATTTCACTGTTCTGCTAGATCTTGTCTGGGGGACGAAAGGGTGAAGATGGTTCGTTGCGCGGCTATCACGCGCAGGAATTGATATACAAGGAACCAGACTAGAGATTTCGTTGGAACAATATCCATTGAAGTAGCGATAAAAGAGAATAAGGCATGCGACATTCCGCCTGTGCTCCAGAGAATCGATTTTAGAAGTTATGATCTAGTCGCTAATGCGCTAAAAGGCCTTCTTTTGGACTTTGTCGACGCGGACAATGTATTTCATCCTGCCCCTCTCCAAATGTGATCCGTCCAATTAATATTATTGGATACCTAAACTCCTAAGATGTTCAAGTTTGAAGAGTTTGAAATACTTACCTCATTGACAAAGAATGGTGGTGGAAGATTTGGGGTTCGCTTGAGAGAGATCACACAGTTTTGGGTGTTGAATGCATTGAACTCGACACGATTCGCTCTGGCCCAGGCGAGAATTTTCGTAATGTTGTCGTTAAGTGATCGAATCATGCGTGCTCGATTGTTATCAGTTGTATTACCACGAGAGTTAGCGATTGGAAGTGAGGGATAAGAGGTCATTGATGAAAAGCAAGAAAAGGCAATACATAGGCTTGCGGCATTGATGCTATAGGAGTTAAAGATAACACCATCCACAGTCAACACAAATGGAGCGATCGGAAAGGAAACTTCCAATCCAAGTGAGAAGAGATTGGTCTAGGCCAAAAGCTGGGAGTTTGGCTGAAAGAGCAGAGTGCCAGATCCCGTCGAAAGCCGTCGAAATATGAAGCGCAACCACCTTCCACTCGCCAAAATTATGGAGACATTGATGCAAGAGTTCGGTAAGGAACGTCATCAAGTCACCAGTTGGGCGCCCGGCACGAAAACCACTGGGGATGAGCCATGGGCTTATAGTTATGACTCTGAAATAACAACTCAATTTACACAGCGGAAAGCGCTTGAAAAACAACGACCCAAGAAAGAGCGCTATAATTGCTTCAATCTATGGTAATGCTCATCGCTTTGTTCCGAACAGGAGGGTGTTATTCTGTTATTTATCATGAATATGCTCTAAAACGTCAGACGGTGAACAGAGAGTATTACCGAGAAGTTCGATTACGTGATGCAGTACTTCAACACGACAATGCACCTGACCATTCATCGCCACTTATTCAGCAATTTCTAGTGAAATATACGTCTGATCTGGCTCCCGACTGCGACTTTGGGCTGTTTGTCAAATTGAAAAATCCTCTAAGAGGAAGAAAATTTGACGACCGACGTAAAGGAATTAGACATAGAATGCGATTCGCAAGTGGAAATAGCTTTCGAAAGTGGGAGCGAGATTGTGGCTTCAAAACGACTAGACTAGACTTAATACAAAGTTTGACACTTTCCAGACAGAGCTTCAATACTGAAGTTACGTACATTTTCTCCTATTTTCTGTGGGGTGGCTTTGTTTCCAGCTTATCGTTTAAGATTATTTATCGGCAATATCGTATTATTTACATACTTTTTTATATTCATTACATGTAGTAATATCATGAGTGTTACGATATCGGCGCTGTGGAAAATACCTTTCTGCTTTCAGTTCTATTAAGGAGTACAGGAGACTACAATTTTTTATTTTTTTATTTTTCCTGTCCACTATAGTCGTAGACATTTTATCAGAATGTCGGTCACACTCAAAACAACCTTTAATAGTATTTTTTAAACGCGGTATCTTCGTTTCGCACAAGTCATAAATTAATAAACGCACTTCTCCGCACTTGTTTCGAATTCCTTTTTATGTTCAATTTTAAATGTTTGGAACTAAATTTTATAAAACAGTTTTCTCGGAACAATAAAATTGTACTACTTCTATGGGACATAAAATTCATTTGCACAACTAACTTATATGGTTAATTCTGGTTATTTTGTACTTACCGAAGACTCCGTATGTTCTTCTATTACAGTTGGATGCCGTCTTGGTGTTTCCCTATGTTCCTGACTTATTGAAATTGCCGGTGAAACCTTTGGTGGCTCAATACTGGCAGGAATTTCTTCATCTCCTTTCATTTTCCTTTTCTGTGCTCTTTTCGGCACAGGACTTGTTAAGGCTATCTCATCTGTAGGATTTGCACTAATACTATCTTTGACCATTGCCATGGTGGTATTACTATTCGTTGTACTGCTGTTTTGACTACGCGCTCTGGTTCGTTGCTCTGTATCTGCTTTGGGTGAAGATTGAGGTTCCGAAGAAGAAGGACCAGCTGATCCTGAATGACCTTCACTAGAAGGATCTGCTCCAGGAGATCCGGCACCGTTGTCATTTCCTGGTTCCTCGTGCTTAATATTTTCTAAAGTAGTTTCTAGTTGACAGCAGTCTAGAATGAGGTTTTCATTTTCTTTACAACTAAAGAGAAGTAAAGGTGTGAATTATTGTGAAAATCATGGTCACTAATATATTACCTTATCACATAATTGACGCATATAATATTCTGTTCGTCGGCATTTTTTGAGCTACATACAACAGTCGCGCACGTTTGCAGCCATGTGTAGCCTCCGTTTTTGTTCATAATCCTATAATAATGGGTCAGTACCTGACCTTTGTTGATCACTGGAATTGAATTAATCCCTAAGCACAGGATTCAAGAGAAAAGGGGAAATCGGCCTGTGAGGCCTCAATTACTTACAGTCCATGTGACACTTCCTCAGTTTGTTTGCATCCTCTCCGTGGCAGAGGTTGTACAGATTCTTCCCTGTCAGTTCCTCGGGGGTATAATCCAATAAATCGGTTACCCTGCAAAAACATTTTCATTTCTACTTTGCGGCTTTTCTGAGAAGATTTCCGTTTTGGGATTTTTAAATAAACTCTTGATCAAAAAGTAAATATTCAAGATTTCAGCTGGTGATAAGCTGGATGGGGAGTGCTAGTGGGCATGGTGGTGGAGAGCATCTGGGAAGAAGTGGCGGGTGTACAGTACAGAAAAAAAAGAAATAAAAAAAGCAGTGAGGGATATGTTAATGGACTTGGAGAATATTTAAATTAAAAAGAAAACAGCGAAAATACATACTTTGGTTCACAGTGCGCTATCCGAAAGTCGAAATTTATTCTAGTCACAAACATGTCACATTCTAAGCGTATTTCATGTACAGATGGTGGAGGAAGCGCTATGGCAAGGGCCACCATGCCTAGGAGCGGGGGTTGTGACTTTCTTGTATGTGAAAATGTGTACTGGGGCCGAAGACGGCATAGCATTAAAACAACCTGAAAAATGTAAAGGAAGAAACAAACGTTTATAAATTATTACACTATGAACTTAAACGACCGCTGCAAAGATGAGAATGACGATTTGCATGATTTTCCTTTGCAGCAGTACGTCAAGCTCAACGTGTAACTATTTTTTGATAAGGAAGTGGAAATTTTTTTTTCACTCAATTATTATCGTTTTTTAGTTATTGCTGTGGAAAAATATTCGATACTGATCAATAAACCAGTCATTTAGAAATGTTAAATGTTTTCTATTTCAATTCAATTCTCACACAAGATATAATAAAAGAACTTAAAGATAAACAACTAAATTATTCTTTTACTATATTCCGTCAAATGCTTTTTCTTGGATCGGAGAGTAAATCAAACGAAAAAATCGAACATTACTATTACTGACCATTCTTTGGAAAACTGCTTTAATACTGATGTTATAGAATTCGTAATATTTTGAAGAATTTCGTCCAAGACACTTGGGCTAGGTTTTACGACACAGTTGGGTTCCATAAAAATTAAAATTTCATTAATTTTAACGAATTAGAGAGTACTACAGGCATACTAAGACTAGTCTTTCAGGTTTCTTGCTTTTGTAGAGAATACGAAATAGTTGACGAGTATAAAAGTCCTTTTCTTTTGTTTCAGTTTTCGAAACTATGACCATGTTTTCATAAACGGATTGAACCCGGATCGAAACAGGTTTTTTTATATGTGTGTGTGATAAATGTCAATCCAATTTAAACCGTAAAATTTTTTGGATTGACTTGAAATCGCATTCAAATTTCACATGGAAACAAAGTGGATTGGATCGAATTGACAGATGCGATTAGGGAAAGGAGAAGCAGGAGTAAATTTGTGAGTTTTGTAAAGTTTGTTGAATGAATTTAGAGATTTAGATTCCTAATCAGTTGATTAATTTTCTTATAACTCACGTTTAGCTCAATTTCAGACTCCACCACGAATCTATTGTACCGAACAATAATTTGCTCCCAGTGCTAAACTGCTGTGCTACGCGTTTTCTTTGCACAAATTGTTAAAAATTTCTGGAAAATTCAGTAGGAAAAGTCTGCGTATACTTTCAAAATTGTGTTATTTCCCAAAAATGTAGTAAAAATTTCAGGAGAATTTTTGTTCGTTCACAACTTTTAATTAAACTTAGTAGGTCCTATAATAGTGCAGTTAATGTAATACATGCGAAAATTACACATCAGAGTGGTATTATTGATGCACTCTAGATAACATGGAGTCGGAAAGGCAAGAGATTGGTGTATGCGAGCGTAAACGCATTATAGAATTACGGAAAAAAGGGAAATGTTTTTGGGGAAATTGTGGGAATATTGTGGGAAGACGACATTCATCTTTGCAATGGGCGGTGAAAAGTTTTGAAAAGCCGGGTATTAACACCTCAAAACTGCATTCGGTCGTTCCTCAATGTATATTCCAAGTTAAAACCTATTAATTATAAATGCAGTGAAAAAACAACGTCGAACAACAGCAGGACAAATCACTAAAAGCATCAAACTCAAGTTTAGCATAAGAAAATTTTGTGCCGATACTACTTGAAAATTACTGAAAAGATCGGGATTCACGGGCATATTGCACGCAAGAAGAACTTTATTTCAAGAATCGGTCGCCGAAGTTAAAATATCTTCGCAAACAAATACATTAACAAGTCAAGTGAGAATGAGAAGTGAATTTTGTATTTTTGGGATAAAAGGCCAGAAAATCGTCTGGAGAAAATCGGGCACAGTATTGAAAAAAAAATAATCGGATACTCTGAAATATGGTGGTGGTGAAGTAATGATCAGTGGGTGTATGGCAAGTAGTGGTGTAAGAAAATTAGAGTTCATCGTGTTTACCATGAACTGGTATGACTAACCAAATATTTTGAAGCGGAATTTAAAATCAAGTGCTGAGAAATTTGTATTAGGTAATGAATACTATACTTTATGCACGATAATGACTCCAAGCACGCATTGGATATTGTGAGGTTATGATTGCTTTATAATGTCGCAAAACAGTTGCAAGCACTATCACAAATCTCCAAAATATTTATGAGATCTACTAGAACGACGAATTCGTCAATATCACATTATTTTGAAGAATGTGTTGAAAAGATTTCTGCAGCAATTATAGAACAACATCAGTGCTCAGGAAACCTCAAAACTTGCGTATTCTAGGCAGAAGAGATCGCAGGAAGTCCTCAAAGGAAAGGACGTGCAACTAGTTATTAAATCTTAAGTTAATTAATATTATTAATAGTTTTAACTTGACTATACGCAGACTATTTCTACCAAATTTCCATGACCTTTATTGCTTCTGATTTTTATTTTTCATTTCGCATTTACTCAGAGTATATTATGTTATGTTATTTCCTAAACTGTAAAGATAAAAAGAATGTAGAGAAAATAAATTTCATTACAACATCCACAATTAGCTTGAATTTCCCTAAAAAGTAGTTTCACATTAGGTATAGCTAGTGTATGTTCGGTTGAAGGTTTTTAAAGCTTCTCCTCTTTTATTTAGTACCTATGTATATAAATTCTTGCTCTTGATTTTATCTATTCAAAAAATATTTTTCCGACTTATTTCCTGCACAAATTTGTATACAGTCACAACTCAAAATAAAACATATTAAATTCTTTGAAAGTGGTCAATTCATAGTTACACTTTCCGATATGGAGAACTTTTTATTTTGTCTAATACGTGCCAGAGATGTAGGATTTTTTTAGGGTTTCTAGGATCCTAGGGAACGATCAAAAGAGTAAAAATCACGATCACAGTAGGTAATTCAATTAATTTATTTAAGTCCACAATTCAGTAGTGTCACAATAGGTCAATGGTAAGTACAGCACATATGAAAGAATTCTTCAGACAATTGTTGTGAACTACTCCTACATATATGGAATCTATTGCTGCATCATGATTAGCGCCAGAGACCTTCAGAAGGTTACTCAAATCGTTGGACATTTAAATATTGCAATATAATCCTCTTTAAGAGAAATTTTAACAACTCTGACTGATTGCGCAGGTTTCTTTTTAAAATTCCATTCTCTTGTAACAGTCAAAATTTTGCATTTTCAAAACTTCATCACATGAGCTAAATAAATTATATAATACTAGGAGACCGATGTGAAATTGCACAAATTGAAGGTATATGAGTGACATAACGTTTTTATATGTTCCCTCAATTTGCACCTTAAATTTCAAAGCGCGTTTTTTTCAGAGGTGTCCCCTGTAGGCCTAATCCTAATCCTCCCATGCAAGCAAGCAGTAAAAAGACACCTGCAAAATATTTTACCTTGAAGAATAATGAAAAAGTTCCAATAAATCCATGTATTGCATACTTATCGGTGGCAAGCACTGAACTAACACTAAAGTTACTCAGGAACGCAACCCCAAAGTAATGAACACAACCCCGAACTGATGCGGATCAGTGTTGCCATTATAAAATTTCAAGAAAAGCTCGATGAAACTCCATATAAAAAAAAGTGGCTGAAATACGGAACCGGGAGCTTTCTTTGTATAATTAATATATAGATTATTGTAATTCTTTTGTTAATCATAATAAGATTTTCGTGTTGAAATGATTGCTCAACGTACTAGATTAGGCATAGATTTTCAATATTGAGAAATAGACTCAGACTCGGATGTATTTCCTACCAAATTGCATTGTGGCCTTTAAATGTTTAGAATTGAAACTCAAGAGTAATCACATGAAAAGCTAAATTTAAATTCAAGGAAATCATAGAAAGCAGCTTTAGAACAGGAAGTCATTTTGGCGGATTGTCAGTGCTGCATTTCGAACACTTTTTTTTCCACAATATGAAATAATCCAAGCACAGAATTCCCATTACGTTCGGTTGCATTTTAAAATCCGTTTTGAATTACTAATTTTGCTGATGGTAATAGATAGGGCTATAAAATTTTGAGACGAATGAATTAGAAATTTTGGTCACATAGTCATATAAAATTAATTTTACGGTTTTCCCCGACTGATTTCTACAAGGTAGTTTACAAGCATAATAATTGTATGTACAATGTCACTTGCTCAATGATTTGATGATTTGATTATCCGAAAAGCAAAATGGAGATAAAAAAGTCGTGTATATGCTCGGAGCATAGAAATGGAAACGAGGTAATAAAAACAATATAGTTACCAACACGAGTATCGCCCAAGTGTCATTGGCTCAAAATTCCGCCCACAAATCAAAATAGGCATCGACAGAGAAAAGGCAGTTTCCTTAAGAATGATCCCAGGCCAAAACTGATTTTATTGATACGTACCGAATAATTGGTAGCCGATGATTTACCACTTTTGCCACCGTTGGACATACCCTTATCAGAAACCTCGCTTACCTGTAGATAGGGTACACACGACTTAATTAGTTAATTGATGGGGTTAATTACTTCAATTAGCATTTATTATACACGCATACAATGTTAAGATTCTAGGAGCAGTTAGATGGGGTTTATATGGTTATGTGTGTGTGCACATAAATTCACCTAATGACTATTTACAACAATAAAATTAGTCCTGGTATTTCCCACAAATTACTGGAGGAAGGTGCGCATATATGAGACTTGGGTTATCTGTCGTGCACATCGCATCTTATCTGGAGCTAAATAATTAGAGTTGCAGGCATTACAGCCAGCCAGAGGATTATTACCGACACTGGAATACTGCTAAAGTTATAACTACCGAAGAAGTCATATGAGCGGCAGAAATCTCCCTTCGGCCCATATTAGAATAAATAATTTCAGAATAAATTGTAAGTGCGTGCCGTAATGTCTGTGTAGAGCTCGATGCCGCTTCACATGTGTAATCTGGAAGGGTTCTAAGATTGCGTGTTATGGGACACGAGGGATCCCGCACAGATAATGTCGCTTTTATATTCAATTTGAGGACGAAGTGAGAAGCACATATCTAGGACCAGTAAGTACGGCGCGCTCTGTGACATCTCAGTGTCCCTTAAGTAGATGCAGGACTTCTTGCTCAAATTTTAGATAAAATCTTTATTAAGCCGTGATGTAGAAGATGCTTAGATGAGGCGAATTAACAAAGTTGGTTGTGTCTTGGGGCACAAGATATTCTCTCAAGAAGTGATAACTTATAACTCACTTTTGATGAATCTGACGTGTTTATGTGGGTGCTTTTTTGATATAAGTGGAAATCAAGACATTGCTACTGTCATAAAACACACGGAATAAAATTGTTGCAAAAATGCTTTCCAACGACGAACTGGAAACAAAAATTTGCACATTTCTTAGCTTGCAAAGTAGCTCCGGTCATAAATAAAAGAACTGACGGGCAAAGGCGATGGCAGCGTCAGATACCCGTGGATTCTCATATTTCGTGTCATACAATCTGCTGCTGGATCTCGCATTTGGTTAAAAGAAACAAAAGCGGCTTATTACCGGAAACATATCCAGGCACACACAAACCTTCCTCTGTCTTCTATCTACTTTATCCAATCTGTACAGTGGTAAAATTTCTGTTAAGTGCTATAACTGCAAAGGGAAGGCCAACGACACTAATTTATCAAAGCACTCTACTCTATAATATCTTCCGTCTTCGAACGGAATGATGATAAGTGAAATTATCACCTATGGTACTTACCCTATAACCAGATGACTTGAAGTGGCAGCCCCTCTTCGTTAGTGTAGACTTCATCCGAATACAAAAGGACCTTTCGAAACCTTTATAGACGCTGGTTGCACTCAAACACATCTGGGCCGAAACTGTAACGAAACCAACACCAGGTGAGAAATTCGCTTGATGTGGCGTTAGTTTTTTAGGTGATCGATAACAAGCTCGAGTTAATGAACATTACTAAAAGAAAATTTCATGGCAAATTAATCAGTTAATGAGTTACGGTTGGGCAGCGTGAATCTTGTGATCGACACACCTGACTACGTCCATGGGAAAAATTGATCTGTTAAAAAAGATAGTTACCGTCTGGATTATTGGTTCCCGTCGTCCCTCCACCTTCGTCAGAGGCTCCTGATGATGGTGATGCCAGACCACCACTTTGTGCACTTGCTAAACTAAGACCTAACTGTTCTGCTATTTCAGCATGATCCGCTTGGTGTACATAGTCGAATATACTACTGCCTGTCATTTCGACCTGCGATAAGCCCAAATAAATTGATACGGTCTCTGAAATGTATAGAAATCGCCCGTCTGCGGCAACTGCAAGAGCAAATCCATCCAAAGACTAGAAACAATAAAACTTCATTAACTTTTTGAAAATTCCATTAGTAGGGAAAGAATTTACCTGTAATATGTGGGTACCCTGATGTTGTTCAAATAATTCTACAGCTGGACTCCGTCGTACTGTTGCACCTGAAATAAGGTAAAATTTGAATGGAAAATTCAATTGCAATTTTATAATTTGGGATATATGCTTAAAATGTGGAGATATATAAAGAAGGATAGTATTTATACAAAGGGGGGGGGGGGGGTTCATTGCTATAGCATATGATATATGATTATACATTATATAACAGTATAACCATAACGTCTGCCAAATGTTGCCCCCACAGAAGGGGCCCAGTACCTCTGCCGTATTCAACGGTTCTCATTTAGTAGATATCCGAAGCTAGATTTAATAACCAAGATTATGCAGATTGACCTTGTTATTCTTGTTGAGGGATAGGACGATAAGGAAGTTTCTGATCACATACAGAACATCATAAACATTTCACAAAAATGATGTCTACGATCAAAGATCTTGTCCTGAGAAAAAAGGTAAAAGCTGCATTTATTACCGATAGTCCGTATAAAACTCCTTGCTTCCAAAATCAGTATAGAAGTAAAGATAACAAGACAAATAAATCACTTAGGGTTAAAAGGAGCACGAAGGTAAAGGTCGAGTCTGATTCAGATATTATTATTATTATTATTATTAGAGGAAGGGGTCTGAGGCGAGAGGCCTCTAATCACTGCAACCATACTAGATCTATTGTGATGTGGCCCATTTTAAACATCCCGTTCCAACCTGAGGTCCTTAATGAAACCCAAAGTCTTCTTGGCAGCCGCGATTGCGACATCCTTTGAGGAAGGGAAAGCCATTCCCAGATGCCTAAATTAAATCTTAAGCGGCTGATAGTTTCACATTCGCAGAGAATATGTTCTGCGGTCTCTTCTTCTTCTAAGCAGAAGCGACAGTTTTCCACTGTTGTCAAGCCCATCTTTTTGAGGTGATATGATAGTATGCAATGGCCAGAGAAAAGATTCGTTAGAATCCTTACATCTATTTTGTTTAGAGTGAGGAGGACCAAGGACCTCTGCTGCGAATCAGTTACAAACTTTTTCGCCTATCTCAGACCTGGGAGGTTTTCTCAATATAATAATTTGGTTCTGTCCTCCCAGAGTCTGAAACTGGGTTTGACGTGGCTTTTTGGATAGCCACAGAATGGCTCCGGACCGATAAAGGCGGATATGGCACCTTCTTTAGCCAGCTGATCCACAGTTTTGTTGCCTAGTACATTCCTATGACCCGGCACCTACAATAGAGTTACTCTGTTGTTTGTAGCCGGATGTTTTAAGGCATTTAGGCAATCCCAGGTCAGCTTAGATTCACAAGTGAAGGAACTCAGCGCTCAGAAAAAGTTAAACCATGTCAACCAAAACACGAGCGAGACGGTTGACCAAATTTGCAATCAAAAGGAAAAGGCTCGAAAGATTTTGGTTGGTTGGTTGGTGGTTGGTTCGTGGTTGGTACGGTCATTGGAGATTAGGCATAAGAGTCCACTCAAATTCAAATGACCACTGGAGAGCTTAACTAATTTAATTGATCGGCTATACAATCCAAGACTTACTTACATACTGCTGACTACTCTACCTACTTGATTCCCTTTCTCTCATCTGTGATAGGTTTTACCAAACCCTGTTAAATAGTCCTACAATCTGAACAAGACCAGCTATTTGTACTTCTGGGGTATGTTCTTATACTATTTATAGGGAGGCTAGTTTTAGTTATGTTATACTTGTTTACATTTTACAATCTATATATTACACCCATTGTATTTCTTTTTAGTGTTCCGTACCGAAACGGACAAAATGGAACACTTATGGAACTACCTTATTGTCTGTCCGTCTCTCTGTTTCTGTTTCTCCGAAACTATTTGACGTATAAATTTGGGCACAAAGATATAAAGTACTGGCCCAATTTTCTGGCAAAAAGGTTTAAAAGTTGTATTTTTGATTTTCGAGCTTATTTTCGAGGGGTAAAATGTGTAGTGAAAAGTTTGTTCAAGGTTATCGTATGGAGTGCCAAATCAAACCTAATAAAATGGAGATTTCAAAAATATAACATTTATTTTTCTTTGTTTCAAACTTCTTTAACACAAATTTCAAAAAAGGACTAAAAATTTCTTTTAAAAACAAAAACTTTAATAAAATTACATTTTTTAAACAAGTGCACTCTAAAAATTTAATTAAAAATTCCTGCCTCAAGCCATATTTTATTGAATAACTACAAAAATCTGGAAAAAATCGGAAAGAAAGTCATTTTCTTCGAATGAAAATTGTCACGATCATATTACAAGAAATAACTTTTTCACAATTAAGGTTAAAAAATAAGCCGGAGACCAAGAGCAGCCTTGCACCCGCTGTACCACCGTATGGCTGGCCGGCTCGGGATACGAATTTGCTTGCTTCTGCTTCACTGACTGATGCAGTGTGGTTTTAGCCTTAGAATTAGACATTTCGATTCCTAAATAAATTTCGACATTTCGATGCCATCGGACTATAATTTGATATTTTAACCTTTATAATTTTCCATCGAAAACTAGAATTATTACAAATAGAAATTTTGTACGTGGAGTCATTATGGCACTTGCTAAAAAATTGTCTCCGAAGATCCAGATAACCGGTTACTAACCGACGGAGCAATAAATAACCGGTTAGCCGGATCCTGTGCCTAAATCGGGTTCACTCTCCATGTTTTCTCCCAGCAGGCATCTTCCATGATAGCTTTCGCTTAACATGTTTATGGCATACTCAATAACATAATTCTTCATCATTTTTATACCCTATATGATAGATAGGGTATATTAATTTTGATCCAACATTTATAACGCATAGAACCAATAAAGCTAAAGCAGAATGAATTATGTACATGTGCTCAGAATGTGAAAGGAAATCGATTTTCGCATGTCCGTCTGTCTGTTTGTCCGTTTGTATACACGATAACTCGAGAACGAATTGAGCTAGAAGGCTGAAATTTAGTATATATTGCTTTCAGAAAGTTTGTAGGTCTCAGTTCGAAAATACTCCGAATCCCCCCACTCCTTTAATAGGCCGCCATATTGAATTTTTGTATTATTGGGTATAAGTCAAATAGGGAACAACGTATAGCTCCCAAATTTAGTAAGGAGCAGTTTTATGAGACGCTTAATCAATAAATAATATTCCCCCACTTCTTGGTCGGGCCGCCATATTGGATTTTTGGATTAATGGATATAATTCGAAGGGGCAGCAACCTATCAATTTGAAATTTAGTACAAATGTGTTTTATGAGACTTCAGATCGGAAAAATGAAAATAGGCTACGTCTCCCCACTCCTTGGTCGGACCACCATATTGAACTTCCAGATTATTGGATATAATTCGTAATGGAAGCGACTTATCACTCTAAAATTTTATACAGAAGAGTTTGATGAAATGAACTGTATTTACATCATATAGGGTATCAAGTATATCAAGTTTATGTAAAAATTGACAGTTCGGGTTAACCCAGGAAATTTTGTATGGGAATTTTCTAGCCCAAGCTGTCAGACACGCACACATTCAGAAAGTTTTTGGCTTCACCTAAGTTGCATGGGATTTCTTCTGTTCTTCCGCTCCATTTCTGTTCTTTGCTCGAAGATAAATACGAAAACCTTCAGATCAAAAATAAGATTTTGGAGGACACTAAGCAAACAAGGTAAGAATATTTCTATTCCGAGGAAGTTTTATTATGTGTGTATAAATCAGTCATTGGTCATAGGCCGTTTATGCAACAAGCCCAAATCTTGGTGTATCTCTATAGACCATAAACGCGGTGATTGTCATAAAGAGGACTTTATAATGGCTCAAAGTTGTGTTAGGCTTTAATTGCCATCCATTTGCTGGCTATTTCCATTTTCAAAAATTCTTATACCTAGTGTAGAACTGAAAGCAATTGAAAAAATTATTTCTTCAATTTTTGAGCCCAAATTCCATTATATTTTTCTTTTCTTCGAATTATAACGATTCAGTTGCAAGTTTTCGTGGACTTTCGTTACAAAAAGTAATTTCTAAATTCCGGGAAAAGTTCGTATATGTATTTAGTGAGATGTAGAATACCACAATGTAGTTTTTAAAGTACAGTGCTGCGAAAAATTTACCTGGTCTAGATTAACTCAGCGTTTATTAGAATGTGAATTGCCATTTTTTGGTCAACGCAAAGTTAACTGATTATTAGTTACTAATAGAAATCAGAGTACTCATCAAGCATACAATCTAACGAATTTCTAGAATATTTTCAAAAGTTTTAATACTATGTGAATTAAGTGGGTAATTCACTCAGAAAATCAGAGAATTTCAATTATTTTTTAAATGTTAGCACCTTGGCAGTGTTTTCCAAACATTTATAAAAATAAACATATTCAGCGCGTAAGTAGAAACGAATTCACATTTTTTGCAAGTAGGCGTTGCAGTTGAGTAAGATGCGATGTTCCTACAGTCTTAGCCTTTCTGATATTATTGACCTTTATCATTTAGCCACAACGTTTTTGTGTCATTGATTGTCCTCAGACAGGGAATTTTGAATAACACTCATCACTGGCATATTTCCAGCACATAAGTCCGAATCCAGTGAGAAATGCTTAGCAATTATTCCACACACGTAACCCCCATGCTTGACCAGAGATTTCCAATAATGATAATTTGGCTTAAAACGGATCGCTTAAAAATTCATGTCAAGGAACTGATGACGTTATTACTCCAACTGTCGTATAATTTGTGAACACGGTCAGCAGTTAAGGAAGGTATTAATCATGCCTAATTGAAGAAAAAGGTTACGTCGATGACAAGTAAGTGGCAACCGTGGCACCCGAAACAAAGGGAGTCAGTGACAAGCGAATCACTTAGCGCTAATGCTCACATACGCCCCCGAGACATGAAAACCCAACCTTATGGTCATCGCCATATAGCGGACAGTGTTTAACCATAAGCCCACAATAATTCTTCTTTACACTGCGGATAAAGAGATAACGTAGACCACAGAGGCGAAAATAATAAAATAAAAAGGGAAGCAAAAAAGTTTAGTGCTGTTTTTGGAGCCATTTTGCCCACCCATCGAACTCCCCTCGAATTGGTTTTCTTGTCCATCTGAGACTCTGGCCTCTAGGTGTTTGCGGTTTGGCTTGCCGATGAGTAACTGCCTTCTGCCTTTATGCAGCCGCAATTTACCGTATGTGGTGGCACATATGATGAGGATGACCAACGGTCGTATACACCACACCATACATCTCTAATTGAATAAAGAAATGCCCAAAAGCCATGAAGTAGGGGATCGACCGAACATTCCCATAAATTTGCCGGGGAATATTACCAGGCATCTTTCACTTTTATATTTGAGCTGTCCTCGTTTTCTGAATGTTGAAAAAGGAATGCTTATGTTTGACAGTTATCTGTACACGTAAAGATACGAATTTTCGGTTTTTAGTAAAATTGAAGTAAGACATTTTAATTTGGTTTAGAATTTCAGAGTGAGTAAAGCAAGTAAAATAATTAAAGATGAAATAATAAAAATACTCTGGCCTCTCTTCCTAGGGTTCCCTGTCACAAGTTAAAACATTTGCTGGCAAATCTGTATTCAAAACATTTACATTATGTATAGGAGGGTCGAATAAACTAAAGAGGTAAATGCAGTTTTCAAGAGCGCTAACGCGTTTATGAAGAATGTTTAAGGCTTTTCCTAAGCTCCGGGGACAGCTATGCACATAGCATAGCTTAAGCGGAAGGAAATTTTTATAGGGAAGAGGAATTTACCAATCTTAACCTGACAAATGTTGAAAGTAAGCTACAGTTTTTGTGATGAAATTTTTACTGTGCAACATTCCAGTAGCTTCGGAAGTAGAATTCTCGTCAATAAAAATGCCTCAATCACTGATACGTAAATAAATCAGCCCGCCCTTTGCAGGAATATAACCCACGTCTACAGAGGAGAAAATCTGGAAACATGCATCTCAGCCCGCTCAGCCATCGCCACCGACATGCATTACATTAGTGTCTTAAAGTTGGGACGAAGCAACCGACACGGCTTAGCCTGAAGAGTTCATATTGCTGATGCCGGATGCGCAATCACATATGGGAGGAAATGGTCAAAGTTAGCGGGATGATTTGAAACTTTCTATATCTAAAGTAAGGGATTTAGTAGAAGTGGGTGGTGAGAGGGATGGTATCGGATATCCCTATCTCAGGAGCGATAAGAGTAGCGTAGGCAAACACTACGTTTATTGGGGAGTGAAGAGAAGGTTTTAGTAGCTTGTATCGCGAGACATAACAGAACGTAAGTCCAGTAGCCTAGGGTAGCAATTGAGATAATTAAGCAGATGATGTGTCCTGTACGAAAAGGAATAAATTGGAATACGTCTCGGCGGCAGAAGAACACTTTGACCATCAAGAGATGAAAAGGTCCTTAGAATCGAACACAGCCCAATCGATGTGTCAAATCATTCTAGTATTGAAGTATCGATGTATGTATGCAGGTATAGATACAGAAAGTATACCGATATTTATCCGTATATATTTTATTCATAGATCTTTAGGCGATCTATTAACGGTTATAGCCGTAGATGAGGTAATTTATGTATTTCTTGACAAATGTCGCAATTGGACCTACTGATTCCGAACCAAACAATTACTGCAAATCCCAATGTCTTCTAGTCTGTTGTTAGAAGAAATACCTTCACAATTGTCAGACGACATTGGTATTCAAACTCGGGGCTTTATGAATGTAAGCCACCAGCGTCCTACCTATTTTAAAATAATGTCTAATTAGTACAATGGTTTACCGCGTTTCCTGATATATTAGATTTCGGTTAGAATTCTTGTTTTTATCATATCAGGCGTATGAAAGAAGAACGTGCTACCATTTGTTTGGCCACATTTTCCATGTTTCTTTCTCACTTTTTCCACGGACATTTAATTTTTTCCTTTCAGTATATTTCAATATCTACCAACGGTTACTTCTTCTTGAATGGAAACGGTTAGATTCAGTAATTGATAGAAAATGTTGTCCGTAGCTTGTCTCTATGTTCAAATCCTTTAAAACGATTCTAATATTGTGCGTTGCCACGCTATTGGAAACCTCTAGCCTTGATACTTTACAGTCTGTAATTGCGTTCTCGGTAGGTTACTAAAGAACCACTCTTCAAAGTCGGGCTTTTTCACAATAACACAGGAAAAATGGGGGGGGACATTGGAGGAGACAAACAGGATTCTAATGAAAGTACACTTTCCAGGAAAATATGTCTCAGGGGGTTCTTGGTCCGTACGCAATTCGCATGGCAACAAGACTGGATAGGAATACGTTGGAAAGGATGGTGTCTTTGGATGGAGTGAAAAGAGGCATATACAGCTATGCGCCCTTCAAGTATCAGGGCCTGGATAGGATATTCCCTGCCTTACTACAGGGGGGCAAAAAGGCCATCGCCTGAGTTGCAACAGAGTATACACCGGTAAATTGGAGAGAAACGAAGATGATCTTTTTACGAAACTAGGCAAAAGCGATTGCATGGAGGCGTAATCCTTTATGCCGGTTAGAATATCATCGTTTCTATTGAAAAGAATGGAGTGGACATTTTTCTACTTTCTTTGCATGTGGACTTTTTTAAGTGTTCTTCGAAGTGAATTTCAATTTCAAGATTTAATTCAATTTAAATGTTTGTGTCCACCAAGTGACCCATCTTGTGTTCAATTCGATTTTTTGTTTTCCCTGTCGTATATAGGCCACAGTTATTTAAGCAGGATGTGTCCTGTATTTCCTCTCAACCTCCTAATTTCCTTTTCCCTCATATCCCTGTTTTCCTCCCTGCCAGGGCTGTGCATAGTATTACGTGGTATCACTTAAGCTTTGGCATCATCGTAAAAAGAACGCAAAGAAGGAAGGTTGGCTCAGAAAAACAGGGGAGTTTTAGGGAAAGGCTTAAAAGACGATGCCCAAAGGAAGGATTGTCATATTATTTTCTGTAGAATGTTACAATAGACTCCTTAGAGGACAGGACCAAGAGGGTCAAGATAACAAGGCCCTTATCAGTGAGGGATCACTTCCACAGAAAGCACTGGCGGATATTTTTACATTCACGGACGGATCCAATCCATGAGAAACGACAGCGAAGATGCAGAACATAAATTTATCCTGCTATGTAAACTTGGGGAGATGTACAGGTGTTGGTTCCGATCCGTGTGTTGCACTACTTAAGGGTGGGTCATACGAGGAGGTAAAATTCTCATTGCACTGATCAATCAAGCAATGATCAGATCGAGATGACTTTAACCCTAGCAATGGAAAATCTACAAAAACTCAATTTTTGTTGTTCGGAAAAGATTTCGAAGAGAACGAAAAAGCTGCCATTCAGAAAACCAGCGGACCGCTATGGAGTTCCAAAACTTAGCTGTCGAGCGAACCGACCAGAAGAAAAATTCTAAGCATGGAGCGAGGAGGTTTCTCCGTGCATGGAAACTTTAGATATCAACTCAAAAGGATGAGAATATACTAAAGGATGATACATGCAGACTGTGCTGGTTGTTACTGAGGTGGCGGAACACATTGTATGCGAAGGGCTATGCCAGGGAGAACTTGGGTGCGGTAATCTATAAACAAATGCTCGAAATAACAAGAA
>QYTT01089998.1:39783-50584 GCA_006980735.1 Dasypogon diadema
ACTTAGGATTTTCCTATTATTGCAATTATAGGCTTCTAGATTAGTTACACAATTCTAGCTTAGATGTTGGAAACTTGTTTATGCAGTATCACATCTATTTAATGTTTAGATAAGTAGATACTATATTCATGCAGCCGCAGTAACTGACAAGAAATGAATAGTCTATGAAGATAAAATGCATAAATAGAGTTTAGTCATGAAATTGAAACGTAGAAAAAGTGATGGTGTTAACGTGTAAATATATACCCAACAGGTAATTATAAAAGGCAAATGACTTGGGCAAGAAGAATTAGGAGGGTTTTTTAATATACGCTATTATTCTGTTTGGAATATAGGTTCAAAGTTATACCAAACTTTCGTCAACTATTATATTGAGTTGGTCGATAATTCCGGTTTTCGATTGGATGGCTGTTTTTTGCCATTTGCACTTCGTTCTTGTGATTTGATCGGGTAGCCCTAATGTGGTATTGCACAAAAGCTTTCAATAAGCGCAGCGTAGAAAACTTAAATAAATAAATAAGAGAATAAAAGAATGTATGCAAGGATTACACTCCAGATGAAGCCTATTGAGAGCAAACTCGAGAGAAATATGGGGAAGGAATCATATTAACTACAAAAAATAAGACTTTGACAATTATTTGTTTTATATAGATATCCAACATAATCCATTATGTAAAGCGTGGAATGAAGATAAAAAATCGAACGAAAAGGAAGAACGTTTTCGAATTTTAGAAACAGCTGCAATTATCATTCGCCAAGATATTAGAAATCAAATCAAATTAAATGTTCAATAATATAAATGATGAAATTCCATATTAGGTTCATTTCAATTAAAGCGTACTTTTATACGTCACACTATTATTGGGACAATTAGACCAATGTCATTTATATCTCGACAACTGTAAGGCATATCTACTTTTTTATACCGGCGATTTGGTTTCAAATGTATTTTAAATATTTTATAAAGTTTAGGTATGTGTGTATCATATAACGAGGTAGCTATGTATGAAAAGCTTCTGCAGTTTATCATCCTCAGCCTTACACATTACTACCTCAAGCAAAGCTATGTAACAATCTCATCGATCTGCTAAAACTGTATTTATGAAAGTGTTGTTTGATGCCTCAATTACAGTGCCAAGAAAAATTTCTGTCCAATAAAAGTAGGTTCATTTCTGCAAGCCATGAATTGGTCTTGAGCAAAAACATTGCATTTTTCTATGAACGCTTTACGATAGGCGAAGCTGAGCATGTATACTTTGTCAGCCCATGTAGCTATTTTGAAATGTTCTAGGAACATAGTGTGAAGGCCAATAAAATATCTAAGTAACAACAGAACTTTATCTACAGGCCTAATATTGAATTAAATAATTAAATTAACCTTGAAGGTAGATATTGTGCAACCCACGCCGGTGGTCAACCTGGCTGAGGTGCACATCTGCACATTTTATCTTCTGTGGGCTTGGGTTTGATTCCTGCAAACAGAGCTGGTAATTTGTTTTAGTACTAGTGGTTGAAACAATTCTACTGAGGCGAAAGCCACTGGGATTTGTATAGTAAAAATGTCATGCAAAAAATTTGGATTACTTACAACATTTATCAGGTTAAAATTTTCCAATCTCCTCTTCCATAAAATTTCCCCCCGCTTTAACTGTTGTGTGGAAAAAACTTGCCAGAATGAAGAAAAGGTTTGTCTGAGCAACAACCGCCGTTCTACGGATATAGGAGAAAAAGTGAAAAGGATACGGTCAATTACCGGATTCTGTACGTCACAGTTGCGTGACTGGAAAGGAACCTTTAGTTGTTATAAGTTGGCGGTTACAATTTGCTGCAGCTAATTTCAACACACGAGGAAAGTAAATTTAACAGAATCGGATCTGATCGCAAAATTTATGCCCAAAGTGCGAAAGATAAAGCAAATAATTCACTCTGTCCAATTAGGAGGTTAGATAAGGGTGTAGAGTGCTATTATCTGGTATACTAAAAATTAATGAAACCATGGGCGATATGATGTACAGTTATACGAATTTCCATGAAGGATAACAATCCTAAGAACTAATCCAATCCAGTGATCCGATCGATTGTGGATAGAAAAATAATCATTCTGGATTGGCTAGCTCAAGGTACAAAGCCGAATCTTTTAGAAAACTTATGGCATTAGGTAAAAAAGTAGTTGGAAAGAAGATAAATGTATAGAAATTTACTTGCCATAAGCTCGATAAATTTATATATGCGAATAACCCAAGCCTATGAACGGTATAGATAAAGAGCATTCATATAGGTCGACATGCAGCGTCTGCGAACAACGAAAACATCGACAAAATCGAGAAGCTGGTGCTCGAAAATCGTCGCATGGGTCTTATAGAGTTGGCTTAAGGGATGAACACATCAAATTCAAAAAGAGTATCGAAAGCAGATCGCTGAAGACATAATTACCCGAGCTTCTCCGGACCCACCTTCATGAAATGCATCATAACTGAGACATGGGTTTACGAGGACGATATACAAACAAGCCACAGTTTTCGGAATGGCACATTGAAAACAAGCCGAAACCCAAAAAACCGCGTCAAAGTCGCTCGAAAATCAGGGTCATGCTCACCACCGTGAGGTGGTGCGTTCCGAATTTCTTTCACAGGGACAAATGATAAATAAGGAATACGAGAATATCCGCCGAAAAAATTCAGATTTGTGGAAGGACAATTAATGGATTTTGCACTACGATAATGCACCACTGCACGTAGTGCAAGATTTTTGACCAAAAACTCAACGAATGTACTCGCCTGATATGGCGCCGTGTGACTTTTTCCTGTTGCTGAAGCTAAAATTACCATTTCGAGGAAAGCGTTTTTAGTCAATTGAGGCCATAAAAGAAAATTCCCCGAAGAAGCTAAAGGGCATACCTCAATCAGCCTACGAACAATGTATGGAGGATTGACTCAGTCATGGTTGTATTGCCCTCAATGGGGCCTACTTTGAAGGCGACAAAATAAATTTTGATGAATAAATTAATTTCTTATATGTTACCTCAAAAGTTTCATATCTGTTTATCAGGAAGGATGCTTTACGTAACACTATTTCTTCGATACAAAAGATAAATGTAAACACGTGATATAACACCAAAAAGTTTTCTGATTCATTATTGATTATCTGTAACTGAGTTCCCAAGTATTAGCCTGTAGGTTTTAAAATGCCGATAACTTTTTAAGATTGATTTCTTGACGTCTTTATTCTCTTGACGCGAGATTAATCACCACATCAGTCGAAAGTATTCGCGCATTTACGCATTTAGACAATACAAACTATGTCAATATGATTCAGCAACTTGATGCAAATTTCTCCTGACTTTGCTTCAATGTGGCAATGGTTAAATAAATTCAATGGGTAATTTTGTAGTATTCATTCGCTAAAGATCGTAGCGTGTAAATTAACATTGGAATTTCTTTGAGCCGGAAGTCGATTATCCTCAAAGAGACAATGAAATGAATCAACTTGAAATGACTTTCTATTTGGGACCATAAAACTCTGTAAGTGATTTTCCAACGGCCGTTACATTTTAAACAAAATAAGTGCCTTTCGTCCCAATATTTTTAAAATTTCTCATTTTCTAAAATTTTCCTAGAAACTATTGTCAGTACTCACTTTTTAAAACTTTGCTACCAGTTGAATTATCCCTAGTCCATGGTGGATCTCCATGACCCGAAAAGTCTCTCAGTTTCAGGTAACTTATGGTCAGTCTTATGATTGAAGCCTTGTCAAGTTGGCTAGTTATAGCGGCAGGTAATGGTAGCATCTTGGCCAGTTCATAGAACTCGAAATTCTCCTTCCCCCTTCTGGATCGGGCTGCATCCCTTGACTTCTCCTTGCGTAACTCCAAAATACTGTAAATAAACGGAAAAGGGGCTAGTTAGAAAAACCAACAATTCCGACTAGAAAATATTCAGCAAAAACAAAACGAAATGCAAACCAAATAAAAAGGTGAAATAAACATAAAATCAAGTTGATGCGAGGGGGTCGAAGTCCAAGGAAAATTTGAGTCGGTCGATCATAAACTAACACTGCACACACATATGCAATGGGATTCGGACACGTTTGGGGTATAAATAATACTGACGAGGAGAATATTCTTGTTTTCTACTTGCGCATCCCTTAAATGACACCATTCATTCCCCCTCTCATTGAAGTAAGAAGGCGGGCATTCCCCGGGGATGATTTTATTACTTCAGGTCAGAAAAACACTTCGTATTGATGCTGAGTGGACAAATTGATGGAAGTGGAGAAATATTATTACAACGCTGGCTGATGTGGACTAGTACCAACCAGGTCCCAATGGATTCACAAAACTTTAATTATTTTCCGGGAATAGGAAATCGGCCTATTAAAGTTTATTAGTTAAGGAGGGACCATACCGTACTTCGTAATTTTGCGGGAGGTTGGATTAAAAGGATACTCTTTAAGCTAAATTAGATTTTCTTATACCTACAGCAAATAGATTATAAGCACAACGCCAATGTAAACAATGATCTCCAGGAGAATAGTGTGCTCGTACTTGATTTTAAGTTATATTCAAATATTAGGAGAGAAAACGGACAAAATAACAAAGTTCTGGGATGTATTAGCTCTGTGCAGACTGTATGTATCAAATATTGTTCCTAGACAAGGAGTTATGCATAAAATGATTTTCTGGCTCGACACCTCCTAGAGCATAAATAAACAAAAATGTTTACCATCTATTGCTACTTCTATTTTCTAAATCAGGTTTTTGAGTTCTCAATCTGAACAGGGAGTGAGGAGAGTAGAATACTATTGCAGTATTTCGTTTATGGTAAAAGGCAAAAGAATGTTTCAAAATTGGTTGTGTTGTAATGCAGTAGAGTTCTTGAGTGATCCAAATAGTAGTTTTAAATTCAAATTCAATTTCGTTCAGTGGATTTAATCCCTCAAGGGTAACTCTCGAAGAAAATATATTATGTAATTTCACAACAATTAATATTTCACCTATCAGCAGGTATTTTTTACAGAAAAGTCTTCACCCTCTAGATTCTAGAGAAAGAACATCCCTGAAGCCTTTGTTTACAATGAGAAAATCGTCTTTAATATATATTGCAAACATTTGTTTTCCTATTAATTATTATTGCTACTTATTGATGATCATATAGGAGACTGATAAAACACAAATGGCAATTAACAAATTAACTTTAAATACTGTAAAACAAACGAGGGTACATGTAGTTTCTACATAATCTGTCACTCTGGTGCAGGCAACTTTCAGCCGCCTATGTCCTTAGAATGTTTTCCTCAGTGAAAAATACTATCATTATACAATAAACAAACAAAATTCCATAAAAGTTGTTAGTATGCTAATGTCTTACGCCTCAAAGTCTTTCAATGTTTTTTTCGTCCAAGTGCAGACGAGCGAATGAAAATGTTATAAGTATTTTTCGACTCAAATTAAATATGGAGCAATTTTCCTTATTTTAGATCACAAATGTCGATCATTATGTCAGAAGATGTCCCAAAGGCAGCAAGGGTTTTTGGTCTGTAGTGAAGTCTTTGCAGAACAATTTTACCACATTTTCCACAGTACCCCTCATTCATAGTGGGAATGTTTATACAGACTCATTGGATAAGGCAAATGTACTGGCTGCTAATTTCGCTTAAAATTTGCACCTCCCTCCTAGTACTAAGGTACCACCATCATCCTCTTCGTGTCGCCATAATCAAAGGACACTCCATTTCTGCAGGCATGAGGCTTTTAAGGTGATTGCAAAATTCGATGTATCAACAAGCACGGGCCTTGATAGTATCTCGCCTCGTCTTCTAAAATGGTACGCTTCTTCCTTGTCTAAACCTTTAAGGAAATTATTTCACTTATCCTATTAAAAAGGTGTTTTTCCATAATCATGGAAACTCCTGCATGTCCAGCTAATTCCTAAAAAGGAAGAGGCTAGTGATCCGTCTAATTATAGACCAATCGTAATCACTTTGATCCTGTCAAAGGTTTTTGAGACACTTATCACGATCGCCAGTATGGTTTTCGTGCCAGGTGCTAGACTGATGATTTGATGACATTCCTTACTGAACGCTGGCATCAATATCTTCATAATTTCAGAGAATTGGGAGGGGTTGCGCGATATCTCGAAGGCCTTTGACAGTGTCTGAGACCCTGCTCTTTTAATCAAACTTGCAGCATTTGAGCTGAACCAATCTCTTCTCATGTGAATTGGATCGCCAGTATGGTTTTCGTGCCATGTGCTAGACTGATGATTTGATGACATTCCTTACTCAACGCTGGCATCAATATCTTCATAATTTCAGAGAATTGGGAGGGGTTGCGCGATATCTCGAAGGCCTTTGACAGTGTCTGGGACCCTGCTCTTTTAATCAAACTTGCAGCATTTGAGCTGAACCAATCTCTTCTCATGTGAATTGGAAGTTTCCTTCCAATCACCTCCATCTCTTATAATATCAATACCGGTGTGCCGTAAGATCCATATTATCTCCCACTCGTTTTCTGCTTTTCAATAATGACCTCTTTTATCTCACTTCCAATCCAAATCACAGCTTTGCTGTCCACAGCACCTTTGATTTCGCGTACTCATTTGAATCAGTCGTTGACTCTGACATTGAGATGATCTTCACCTTTGAATTGCGAATCGCGTCCAGTTAAACGCGACGAAAACCCAAAGCTCTCTGATCTCTCACAAATGAATTCCAAATCCCCCGCCGTCCCTTTTTGTCAACGGGGCGAGCATTTCAAACCATCCTAATTAGAGCGCCTTAGGGGTTTAGGTATTGAATAATCTTAATTGGAGGAATCGCATCTCTACTATTATTGTAAAGAACGCGATGAAAATATCTCAACTTTTTGTAGCGATGCGAAAATTACTTCACTCCATTTGACCTAGCACTCATTCACAAGACCCACATCAGACCCAGGCTTAAACGTAATTTATATATTTGGGCAGAGTCCGCATTGCATTAACCGCGTTAGATAAATTGCAAAAGTTTATTGGCGACGAGACGATTACCTCTAAAATCGATTGTTTGGAGTAAAGGCGTGATGTGGCATGTTTTACACTCTTTTATCGCTACTTTAATGCACATTATTTCAATGAAATCTCTGGTCTGTGTCCTATCCTTACGAATGATAGTTGTGCATCGAACCGCACCTTCGCCCTTAAGACGCGATTTAGCAGAACAGTGAAATTCCGTGAATCCTTCTTGAGGAGAACTACAGGTTGCAACTGTTCAAGCCGAATGTGCACCAAAAGAGTCACTTGATCCTAACTACGTGCCCTTCTGCTTTCCTTTTCGCTACAGTCTCAAAGGGTATCCTATTTTTTATAAATTTATTTGTGCCGGACTCTCCCCAAAACTCGGGTCTACTGGCTACACCCCCCCCTCTCCTCCCTGTCTCCAGGGTATCCTATAATTCTATTATAAAGTATATTGCAAAACTAAAAGTGCCGGCGTTGGTATCGGCGTTGGTGTCGCAGTTTACGTAAAGAAGGATCATTGTATTACATCCAAGTGTATTAATGTTTTATGTGACGAGATCTGGGGTGAATGCAATAATAAAAGCCCACTGTCCATCTGTTTCTCTAGTAATATCGGTAGTTACCATAATGTCGCAATGGGTGGAGATATCAATGCAGATTTCCTGCGGACTAATGATCTCTTACCAAACACTTTTCTATCTTGAGATCTGAATGTGATCAACCTATTGCCTACAGATCATAATATTCGAGATCATCATTGCTAGTCTTGATTCTTGTTGGTAAGCGCGAAAAGGTGATGTTTCACCACCAAACCACCTCTCCACCGTTTTTTGTAACGATTTGGTTTTTCATATTGTCGCTCAACCTCAAATCTATTCTTTTTGTGATCATAATGGTACTGATGTAGATTCACTTTTCAGGAGTTGGGATAGTTAAAACTATACGGGAATTCAATATATGAGGAAATTTTAGCTTTTAAATGTCAACATGAGCTCCTGTACCGGAGATTGAAAACAGCAGATTCATTGAATTCCTATAGAAGGATTTGCAGGCAAAGCGCGGGCATTAGCATAAAATTTCCGAACCCCTCTTTACCATTCGATTGATTATGGCCAAATCTTAGGACATCTGGAGTATACACAGACTTGTGACTTAAATCCCGATGAAGTTAATAATTATTGTTTTTAGTGTACAGGTAAGTTCGGCCAGTTTTTTCCTGTTTAGGGATATGGATCAGGTGGAAGTCTGTAGGGCTCTACACTCCATTAAAACGTCAGCCCCGTAAATACGGCTGAAATTTCTCCGCGATTCATTAAATTATTAACTCCTAATGCCCTTCATGTATTGTCCAACTTTTTTCCTTCATTATTGGAAACACGCCTTGGTGCTTCCCATTTCTAAAATCTTAACATTTGTCAGTTTGTCACCAAAAACTTCCTTTCGCCTGAGCTGTGCTGTGTATATTATAGGATTTTCCTCTTAGGCAATAACTTAAGAACTTAAGAGTGAGCATCTTACGGAACATCTTAATGAATTATTTTCGATCTCTGGCTGGCAATCGAATTTTAGATGCCACTATCCCTGCAAAAAGGTGCTCTTAAAAGTCACTTTATATGTTCGATTAGTTTTGGATAGCAATCAAGTGGTTTACTTGGTTTGGCTCGATTTTATAAAGGCATTTGACGGCATCAGCCACAATAAATTATTGGAAAAGCTAGCTTTTTTAGCTATTTGTAGCTACTAATATAAAATTTATCGGAAGTTTTCTGTCCAATCGATTTCAGGAAGATAACAACGCAGTTCCTAATGAGACTAGTTTATTTCCTGGGGTGTCTCAAGGCATCATTTTGTACACATTGCTACTCAGAACTTCTGTTGATAAGCCAATAAAACAATGATCTACAAAATGTTTATAATTCGTCGGTTATAAATGAGTTCAAGGTTAATGCAAATAACTTCTTCTTTATGATTTATATTTCTTTGTGGAAGACCCGTAGACCCGATCGTGTTAGAAATCTGAGAGTATATGTAAATTTAAAAATGAGTTGTTGCGATCATAATCGCACCACTCTTAGCAAGATTCCTTTTAATCTAAAACGCTTATGGTTTTCTGCTTCCACTTTGTGTCCGAAACTTATCAGAGCTCTTTTCCTCTCTTTCCTTTTATTTGGGTCTTATATTTTTTCTCGACTTGATTCTATTTACTCTATGGGTTATCCTTTAAATGTATACTATAATGCCCGGGTTTATGGTTTTTACACAAGGTTATTTAAACTGACGAACCCAGCTATTTGACTGAAGCTATAACGTTTTCGCGAACACTGTAACGAAATATGATAATTTTATATATATATATGGGACGATCCGCGTCAACCGGATCAGAGCTACGACCAAAATTAGAAGTAACCAAAAAAATCGACCAAGGGCTTATTTTAAAGCTTAGAGCGTCTACTTTCAAATGCCGAGTGCGCCTTTGAAAAATCCAACATGGCGGCTCCAATATGGCGGCCGGAAGCCGGAGAAAAACCGAGTGTCTAGCAAAAAAAACTTGTAAAAATGAAAGTTCGCAACCGATCGGCTCGTTTTTTGGCTCAAACTGTTGCTGACAGACGCCCCTAAAAAGTTGATGTGGTAGGTTGACAAAATCCAAAATGACGGACCCAATATAGCAGTCAAAATTCCAATATGGAGTCGAATTTTTGAAAATCCACCGATTTGCACCAAATTTGGTATACCGGGGCTTTTGGACTCGCTGATCACGAATCTGAGGTCGGCTTTGCGAAATTCAAGATGGCGGATCCAATATGGCAGACGAAGTTTTTGGAAATCGACCGATTTGCACCGAATTTGGTCTATGGGGGTTTTGGGGGTCACTGATCACGAATCCCAGGTCAGATTTGTCAAATTCAAGATATCGGACGAGATTTTCGAAAATCAACCGACTGACACCAAATTTTATATAAGGGGGATTTTGCGGTCGCTGAACATAAATCTGTGATAAGAATTTACAAAGTTTGACAAAGTGAAGGTCGAGACTCCTTCATGGCTCAAAATTCACTTAGTTATTGCTCAACAGTATGGAAATCTTAGCAAATCACTGAGGCATATGTGCAGTAATGATTATTTTTATGAGGAGTGTTTTTTTTATTGCCTATTAAGTAAATAATATTGCGTGAAACTAGCATCTTTTGTATTAGAGAACCTTTTAATTTTATTCCCAGCAAAATTCGTAACCGGCGACCCCAAAAACACCCGTATAACAAATTTGGGACAAATGTGTTGATTTTAGAAAATTTCGTCCGCCATCTTGAATTTGGAAAATCTGATCCAGGATTCGTGATCAGTGACCCCCAAAACCCCCATAGGCCAAATTTGGTGTAAATCGGCCAATTTTTAAAAAATTCATACGCCATATTGGATCCGCCATCTTGCATTTCGCAAATCCGACCTCAGATTCGTTATCAGCGACTCCAAAAACCCCCGTATACCAAATTTGGTGCAAATCGGTTGATTTTCAAAAATTCGACACCATATTGGGTCCGCCATTTTGGATTTTGTCAACCTACCACATCAACTTTTTAGGGGCGTCTGTCAGCAACAGTTTGAGCCAAAAAACGAGCCGATCGGTTGCGAACTTTCATTTTTACAAGTTTTTTTTGCTAGACACTCGGTTTTTCTCCGGCTTCCGGCCGCCATATTGGAGCCGCCATGTTGGATTTTTCAAAGGCGCACTCGGCATTTGAAAGTAGACGCTCTAAGCTTTAAAATAAGCCCTTGGTCGATTTTTTTGGTTGCTTCTAATTTTG
>QYTT01089999.1:18135-28817 GCA_006980735.1 Dasypogon diadema
TTCTTGTGTTCAGTATTTTCACTGAACCTTGGAGTTTGAACGTTAAGTAGATAACGATATAAAGCAGAAATAGGGAAGAGAAAAAAGATGAAACTAAGAATTGCCATACTCTTAAAATATTGCTTTGACACAAGTTGTGATCAGATTTTTGGGAGCGGTAATAGGGCTGAACTCGTTGTGGCGTAGAAGAAAAGTATTTTCAACAATATGTGGAAAAATAGGCGTGCGGAATTTATTTATAAATAAAACATTAAAACGTATGATTTTAACTTTCAACATGAAACGCCTTAAATTTTGATATTCTTAGCCAGATGTACCCACAATACTCTCCAATTTTGTATTTACATTTATTACAATATTATAAAACTAAACACCCGACTATACTATGCGCGCCTCGCCACTGACTCAAACTATAAACTGCGATAGATAAATTTAACTAATTTTCACGGTAATATCACCAGGGCTAAATCACCAGCAAATTGCATTGAAAACGGTAGCGACATTACTGTTCCTTTAATGAATATTCTTTTATGTAGAAACACTTTACAGCTAATTTGATAATAAATTCTGAAAATATTGTAATTTTCGCTGCTTGCAAAAAATTTGTTTGTATTTCATTTCACTAAACTGCTTTCATTCATTGTTTATGACTAAACAATACACAAAAGTTAAAAATCACCAATTAGTGTCGTCGATTTGTTTACATCAATAAATTGTACAATTTACCTGTGACTTCCCCAAATTGTTTTTTAGGGCTAATAAGATTTTAACACATTTTTTTTTCATTTTGCAGTCTACCTTCTACGATGCTATCGATCCGAACTTGGTGTATTCTAATTGCAACATTGGCGTAATAAGCGAAGGAGTAAGTTTTACAATTGTCGGAAAGATCCTTCCGAATTGTGAACGGTTTGTTGGTAAAACGTAATAAATGCATTTAGAGTAAGCGAATTTCTTTTTAGATTTTCTATCAACCTAGTTCTTGATACTCCTCACCGAGATGTAGCACTTCATATAAATCCTCGTCTGCCACAGAATTATATAGTTCGAAATTGTCGAGTAAAAAATGTGTGGGGACAAGAAGAAGTAACATCAGCTTTACCATTCGTGTTACGCAGGGGATCATCTTTTACAATACAAATTCTTGTCACTGACTCACAATACCTAATATCTGTAAATGGTAGACATTTTGCATCTTTTCGACACCGACTGCCTTATCAACAAGTAACGTGCCTTGAAGTTAAGGGTGATGTGGAAGACGTGAAAATGGACCGTGCGGTTATCTCTGAATATCCCAGTAAAATTCCGGGATCGGAACCCGCCAATATTCCAATAGATCCGCAACTTCAGACGTTCGATAGCAAGTCATTAATAGATAATCCCACAAGACAAGCACTCGTGCAAAGGGATTATCGTGATGATGGTCTACAGATGCCATTCTATGGAATATTTGAGAATCCCTTCAATAATGGGAAGTATCTTCTAATTGAAGGACGTGTAAAAATCCTGCCACACTCATTCTTTATAAATCTTCAAAAGGGTCAGAATATTTGGCCCCATCCCACAATAGCATTCCATTTTAATCCACGTTTCGCCAATTACGGTGGAAAACATGTCATTTGCAGAAATTCTTGGGTAAATGGCGAATGGGATAAGGAAGAACGCAGCGAACTAAAAACTGATTTTTTGCCTGGCAACAATTTCACGTTGGCTATTTTTTGCACTGGTACTGCCTATGAAGTATTTTTAAATGATAAATTTATAGCTGAGTATAAATTTAAAGTTCAGCCTGATCAAGTAGATACTATATACGTTCAAGGAGATGTGAAATTATGGCAGGTTGTAATGCAAATGGGAAATCCGAGCGGGATGCATCTCTAGAAGGATTTTAGTAAACTTGTGCGAACCATTCTCATGTCAATTAAATAACTGTTAATGAATGCTGGGCCAATAGTTATAGAGGCAAAGTTGATTGGGAATTATCCATAAAAATAACTGGTGTATCGGGAAGGAATGAATAGAGGATTCCACCATTGCCGCAGGAAGCAGTGTGAAAAACCATTTTGGGTGTAATGTAAAACCAACCGATATAATCGAAATAACTTCGTCCTGGGTATGACATCAATGGACCTAATAAACTTGTATTCGACTGTGCTTAATGTAAAGTTTAAGTTAACTTTTTACCAAAAAGACAATAAAACTGCAAGTGTGTATCCGATTGCTAACAATCTTTCAGAGATATTGTTACAAACCAAATTTGTTCGTTGTTATAAAGCACTAATTTTAAGTAAATTTTGCTTTTTTCATTTCCGCTGTAATATTCTCACCCCAATTTTCTTTTAAATTTTAAATCGTTTTATTTAAAATATATTCGCATGGCAACAATTGCAATTACTTAGTTATTGCAACACCCAGTGAGCTTCAGTGGTTATTTCTAGTCAAGTTGTTAGCCATTAATGGACTATAACTATTTTTGAAGACGAGTAGAAGTACGCAGTTTCCGCATGGCAATTGTTGTTGTTTAGCTTTTAACGCCTTAGAGTCCCATTGTCACTATCCCTTCACCAACACAAGAAGAAAAAGGCTTCACTTTTTCAGTTTCACGCCAAGTCCATTTTATTACCTTGTCTAAGGCTACGTAACCCCATAACCAGTTCAGTAGTTATCTGAGAGAAAACTTGACATTGTTGGAGGCTTACAAACATTTCCATTTAAATATTGTGAAAGCTCACAAATAAAATAGTATATAATTTTTCAAGTTCGCTAGAATCGCTAAGCGTTAAAAATTCTTGGATTAAGAAATTTATCTACCTCTTGTACACATGTACTTTTAATTTTAATTTTAACAGTTAGGCAAACATTAACAGGAAATATTGCAGATAGCAGATATGTAAAAAAACGGAAATTCCTGTGTAACATCGCACATCTCTTAAGAACACACAATGTATTTCTTTCGATTTTATTTTTGCTACTCAATATTTTGTACAGTCATACAGTGTGCTGCTTATAGCTTTTTTTTACTTTCAAATCAAGATGGCCGACCAATGAACAAAAATTAGCCCCACCGGCAGGTTTCACGGAAGATGTTCAGTTTTGCAGGCAAATTTCGTGATTTTAATAACAAAAACACTTATTGAACACGTTAGAAAACTTGACACTGATCACTTTTCCACAATTTCACTCTACTGAAACCTGAAATCATTTGAACTGGTGCCAGAAATTTCCAAAAATACGCAAGCAGTCAAGATCAGTTATCAAAATTTTTTTCATTAGCCCCGATCCCTCCTTGCCTCTACCATAGAGAGACCATAGAGGCCACGAGCTTTCTGAATCTTTTTGGCCCCGAAGACACCAAATACGATCATTCCTAAGATTGCATTAGAAGTGCAGAGGAGGTTTCTCTCCCGTTAACAATATACTTGGACTGGCAGCGAAAACACTAGGCCATTTAGGCAGGAGCGAGTCCTCAAAAGCCTGCGGGTAGTTGAAAGACACTCCTAAATCAAAAAAAGGAAGCAAATTCAATATTGGAATGGATGAAACTACACGAAGATAAACATTAATAATCTGCTAAATATCTTGCTTAAGTGCTGGAAAGAATTCCCACATTGCCTAATAAATATTAAACGACTTCACTTAAGCAAGAATATTCCTTTTTATTCCTTTGGAATAACATAGCTGCCAAAAATGCATGATATCCAGCCCTATTCTAAATTCCGACGGAACAGTCATGTATTTCGAAACGACCAAACATTTTTCGACCACGCGTGTATTCAAAGTCGATTTCGAGGGAATTTCACTCGTGCAGCGATTTTCAGACCTAAGGTCCGAAACACATTCAGAGCCGCAGGTACCAAGCCACTAGTACCAGAGGTATCAAATTCAAGTTTCAAACTACGAAAACTTATGAGAGCTTCCACTTTTTGGCAGTAGCAAGCATCATTTGGTACCAATATCAAATGAGGAGCTGGCGAACAAAACCGGACTTGTCCACACTACGTCAAAAATTTTTTTTTTTTATTTTTTCTGGCTCTTCAAGTTCACTTTTATTTGCCTCCGAAAAATATTATCCATCAAAAGCGGCACTAAACCTCTCAAAATAATTGTTAAGGACTACATTTTCAAACAGAGTCGGACTTGTCCGTGGCTAGCTGAATGAAAACTACATTGAATTTTTTTTTTGCAATCAAAACCGGACAAATACCTAAGAAATTTGTCCTGAAATAAATGTTTCCTAACAAAGCCGTACACTAAAAACATGAATAAAAAAATGATCTGTTTTTTTTCATAACGGAAAAATATAATAAGATTTTCATTCAAAAGCAGAGTTGTCCACCATTTTCAATCAAAACCGGACTTGTCCAAAACAAAAATAAAAATAAAAAGGGGATACTTAATGTTTTTATTGAGCAAAAGCCAGATCTAGGCTTACATTTTGATAGAGCCTTCATATACTAAATCTTAAAATTCTACCTGATCTCTATTTGCTTATTTTCGATTTTGACCTCTCCTGTAAAAAAACAATTAAGGGACAAGTCCGGTTTTGTTCGACAGCTCCTCAAATGATGCTTGCTACCCAAATTTGGAAATTTTTAAATTTTGATACTGATACCACAGTAGTGCCAACAAAATAAGTGTAAATTTATAAATTTGTTTGATGAACAAATGTTTGAGTAACACGTACAGTGTATATGAAAGTAGTGGCCTATCCATGCTTAGTTATTTAATAATAAAAAAACACAGCTATTGTATCTCACAATAATAGCTGTGTTTTTTTTTTACTACAAGATCCATACAAGATCCATAGGCAGAAAGAAAGCGTTAGTTTAATTATGCTGGTATAGGTTGCAATATTTCGAACGAGTAATTTTACTTGTTTTTTTTACTCCTTACAATCTTATATTATACATATTTGCTCACTTTTAAGTCCACTCTTTGAATTTTTACAACAAGTAGTACCAGCATATAAGACTAGAAAAGTAGTGTTGGGCACTATCGAATAATCTGAACCATCGAATAATGGAGCAATGAATAATTTCGACCATCGAATAATTGAATAATGAATAATTTCAACCATCGAATAATATATCGTGAATCGTGAATCGAATAATGAATAATTTTTTGTACATTGAAAATTATTCGAACATCTTTCTCAATTATTCGAACACATCGATTGACGTGGAATTGTGTTATCGAATAACTAATTTCTTGGTGGTTATTCGAATTATTCGATGTAGTTATTCGTTTTTGCCCAACGATATAGAAAAGTGCACCCATATGCGAGAGTAAGTACTAATTTCCAGATCTTTAAAGTTCCAGATCCAAGATCGGGATCTTAAGTTGTTGTTACAGTTATATGACTAGTGAAATCTTGAGATCTATATGGATCTTGTGCGAAAAACGAAGTTGTAATAGAGAATAACCCCCAGTTTTTTGTTTTAAGTAATTTGGTACAACACAAGTTAAGGTCACATTCAGAAATAGAGGCCTAAATTCTTGAAAACACTTTCGCTAGAAGAATAGAAGGACGCCAAGAACTATTTTGTTTAGGGGACTTTTAAGCAAACATGATACATGTTAACATTCACACTATAGAGCTATGATTGTTCATTTTATTGTAATGAAATTATTGCATAAATTTACAAATTTGCTATGCTCAGAGAATTGGAAAAGGAATTGCTGCTTGAGAATTTACCACATCCAAATATAGCAAAAGAAATTTGATATATGTTACCTCGGCAGCGGGAAGTGTACATTTCATCAATGTACGTTTTCATAAATTAAGCATATAAATAAAATTTAAATAGGTATAAAAAAATCACTTATGAGCCATGCAACTGGGTTATCTTCTGCGGAAGTACTTCTAAATATTGGAGGCGCTTAACCTCTTGAGAGATGTTCTGAAGGTGGTAATCCCTAAACTCCTTAAACATCTTCGATATAATCTCAGAGTTTAATATATCTACAGATGAACTGACTGATTTATCCTGGGATATTCCGGCTTGTTGATCTGTCTGACTTTGCTTTGAGGGTCTTTGCAGTTGTTCGTCGTCTTTATAATATTTTGACGTTGGTAGAAATTCATATTTAGCTTGTTCACATTTTTGCATGCCATCGTATATAACAGACATAACGGTGCATTTAGATTTTTGTAGTTTGACTAAATCTTCATACCTCTTGCTTCTACAAGTATGGCCAGACCGCTTACTGCGATTGCTTCGCGCAGAGGCCTTCATTCTGTTCATTTCTTTAACAGGAAGTTTTTCATCACTAGTGTCCTCCTTAACTTGTGATATGCTTGTGATCGAGCTCTGCTCGTTTAGGCTAGTTATCTGATATGGCACATCCCTGTCTTGGCATCCAACGTCCGTATCTTCTTGATTTGATTTCCCAAAGTCATCGTTCTTGTATTTGACCTCTACATCGGTATCTTCAATCTTTGGAGCCTTTTGTGCCGCTTTTACCATCGCCTCATAGTTAACACTTTTCACGTATGGCTCGGCAGGTTGAACATTCCTTGGACTCGTTTTGGTAAAAGTTTTATCTCTTGGCGATTTTACGTATTTCGAGTCAGTTGTCGCCCTCGGTTGAACTGGCTCTGATTTTGTGTCTTTTGTGGAGTTGATTTCTCTGTTCCTTTCCAAATTACGAGTTATATACCGTTTTCGAGATGCATAGTAGGCCTCCCGCATTGCTGCCGTATCTGACCTCGGAGTTGAAACAACCCTACTTCCCTGCCGTATAGCTGAAGTAGTCTGTGTGGGCTTCCTGGTATCCATTTTATAATTCTTCATGAAAGTGTTTTGCAACTGGTCGTGGGTCAGAGGAGTTGAATGGGTGTAGTAATTGCTTCCTGCAGCTAGTCTGTCCTGCCTTAAACGACTTTCCCTTAATTTTTGAATCTTGGCACGATACTCCTTATCTGTTATAGAACGCAATAAAGATTCTCGCCTTAGCTTTGGTATTGAGTACTCGGGGGCCGTGCACTGCGGATACTGGCAAAAATTATATTTATCGCTTAGGACAGATCTCCTGAAGTCTCCAACTTCATTGGTGTAGTAAGTTGATGTTCGTTGAGGCAAAACCAGGCCCCTTCTTGGCATTGTGTAACCAGCAGTGTATTTAGATTGATTGGCCGCCGTACTCTAGAAAAAAACAGAAAAAACAAGGCTGGGAAAATTGTTATAGTTGCCAAAACAAACCTTAACAATTCTCTCTGGTACAAAAGACCTTGTTTGCCGGTAATCGGCATATTCATCTTCAACTGCGTATTCTCCCGGAAGTAGCGATGCATCAATGTCCTGACCATCTCCTATAGGATACTCCGTGCCCTCTTCTCCAACATATTCACAGTAATTTGGATCCTCCTCTCCTTCATTAGCTGATGCATTTTGGTAATCATACTGTGCTTCATACCGTTCCTCTTCGGCTGGTGGATATGTCCGATCCTCCATTGCTTCCCAGACAAGAAAATACTATTTTTTACAAATTCCAGATATTTAGGTACTTCGATCACTTCATAGAAAAAGTAAACAAATTCCAGTTCTGTCAACAATAAATTTGCACAAAATTACAACACGTCAGAAATTTTTATTTGCAAACAAACGAATAGAGCAGAGGGCTGCTTCGCTATTTCAGGGAAAATGCTGTAAACCTCGTAAGGAATTAGCAATAGTTGCTTATGATCTTTTTTATTTCTATTTTCATGTGCTAAAAGAGTTGTACTTTGATTTTAAGCGCAAGTAAACAAGAGATTTAAACGTTTCGTTTCTTTCGAAACGAAAGAACGGACATCCTCTTCTACACCCCTGACCAATCGATTACACGCATTCTACACTGTGTAAGCTATATCCCACCTGAAGCCTGATATTCGATTTTCAAGTTAAGGTGTTCATAGATAATAATGTTAACTCCTTTTCTAGAACTCTCCAAATGGTAGAGGAGTAGTGTGAGGAACAGGATCTCAATATCAACGCCAGCAAGACAGAAATTATAGTAGTCACTAGAAACACAAAGGATCTGGAATTTAAACCACTTACGCCCTTTGTATCTGAGATCAACGTTTCTAGGGAGGCTAAATACCTCGAGGATTCGTGGTTGACCTGGAAGCATGTTGAAGAAAACATCAGAAAAGTGAAGGTGGTGTTGCATCAATGTAGAAGAGGGTGTGGATTAAGGTGGAGTATCTCGTTGTGATCAGCACACTGGATATGTACAATGGTGCTCACATCACTTCTAACATTTTCTGCAGTAGTCTGGTAGCCTCAGGTATGCGAGGTTGCCGTTAAGCGGATACTGGATAGGATACAAGGATGGCGTGCATAACGATTACGAGCGTTTTTTGCACCACACCCACAACTGCGTTAGAAACTCAGCTAGAGCTGCCACCGTTGGATCTCTTTGTGAAGACTGTGGCAGTGGGGGCGGCACTTAAGATACAGAGAGATGTTACATGGTATTCGTCAAGAACTAAGTATGCATAGTAGAATTCTAGGTCACTTAAAAGAGATCAGGGAACCCACGATGTCCAATAACAGGATCAAAAGGGTCAGGATAACCGAAAGGTTTCACAAGACTCTTATCAGTGACGAGTCACTTCCAGGGAAGGAACCGGGGTGTATTTTTATATTCACGGACGGATCTATGATTAACGGCAAGGCAGGTGCAGGGATATTCTCTGAGGACTAAATTTGGCATGCTATGTTAGCCTGGGGAGATGCACCTTGGTTTATCAGGCAGAAATACTGGCTCTGGTTCATGCGTTGGACTACTTAAAAAAGGGTCAGGTTTGAGGAGTTAAAATCTTCATCAAGCTGGACAATCAAGCGGTGGTTAGAAGCATGGATTGGATGGAAGTGAATTCATGTTTAGCGATGGAATGTGTACAAAAGCTCAATAGGTGTGCCTTGGAAAATGACGTAACACTTTGTTGGGTTAGAGGACACATAAGGGTAGAAGGAATTGTAAAAGCTGACGTATTAGCAAAGCAAGGATCGGTTATGGAGTTTCAAGGTCTAGTACTATATTTCGCCAGTGGGGGAGGCATGATGTGGCAACATATTATGGCAACTTGCCGGCAGGTTAAGAAAGCAATTAGATTGTCATGTGGAACGACTGCAAGAAAATTTCTAAGCGGAGCATATTGTATGTGACTGCACGGCCTTGCCGTTAATCAAAGATAGCACTTCACAGTGTGCAGGACAAATTGGAGGACATTATGTAGCATTCAAAAAACGCAATCTAGAACAAGAAAGAGATCAAAACCTTAATCTACATTAACACTACGGTAGTACGTAGAATTTCACATTAATAATAATTTTAATAAAATTGCGACAGATTTTTAAAAAGTGTCCATTTTCTCGTAGAAAATCGGGGTCAAAAATGGCCCAAAAAATTCAAAGATATCGTAAAAGTTGTAGGTACTTCCTTAGAACAAGTACTAAAGTTCATTAGAAAAGGATTGACCGCTATTGGTTTCATATTCTATCAATGTTAATGGTTTGAAGTGATGCAAGCGTTTGCATTGAACTGATGTTGAAGAAGTGTGGTATGTGCGGCAAAAAGTGGGGATTTTATTAAAAAATCACAATTTCATTTTCATTCAAATTTTAGTGACTTATTTTTTTCATAATAGAAGTGAGTTTCCCTTTAAGCTCAAAAGGCGCACATATAACTGTTAACGGTTAAAACAATTAAGAGAACACTGAAAAAAAAATATTTTATTAATTTTAAGACTCAGTCAAGAATCATCAGAGTAGATAAAGACGATTTTTGAGTACATTCTTGGACACATTCAAGTCGAAGTTTCTTACGGCGTTTAACTGCTGTACACGTGCAGTTAAAAGGCTTATGCTTGCTATAGTTAGTTCTGGAAAAATTAATATTCAAAAGGACATTTCTCAAATTTCGATTATTAGCTCTAAAGGTCACTTTGCCTCGGAACTCCGAAGAGTCAATGTGAGCGTCCAAGAGTTGCTGGATAAAAACTACATCGGCAACTTTACCTCGCTTTTCCAAGGAAATTCAGGCCAGTAAAATTAAGCCAATCGCAGTAAGGCAGAAGGATCATAGAGAGCACGGAATTATATCAAATTAAAGGCAAATCTATACATATCTCTAATTATGTAAGTTTCCGTATTTATATGAAAAAGTTTTTATACTTGTTCACACCAAAATTTTGACTTTGAGAATTCGTAGCTCCTAAATGTAGAGGAGTAGAAGATTGAGTAAGCACTCATTTAATAGTATTCTCTACGATAGGATGTTAAACTTAAAGCCGACCGAAAATTTTTCAAGTGTCGTTATCTCGGAAGCTGTTAGGATTGCCCGCCCTCTCATACAATTTTTAGTTTGTCTCACTAACGCCCGCCTGATCACTTTAACTGAGACACACTGTATGTACACCACAACTAAAAATTACAACTACTCAACCAAAGTTTCCATTAAATTCGGAAAATTCTGAACCTTCTGTGTGCTCTTACAATCTCTAGTTAAAAAATCGCTTAAAAATTTATAGCGTATTCGAGTCTTCCGTCGTTTCTGCTCACAAATCACTCTCGGAGCAGAAATCGAGCAAAATCGTATTCGAGTTCTTCACCCCCTCAGCGAGCGAGCAAAAATGCGGATTCGAGTTGGTCGCTCGCTCATCGAGCGAGCAAAACAGCGCATTTGAGTGGTACCAT
>QYTT01090000.1:20115-44478 GCA_006980735.1 Dasypogon diadema
ATTTTTGTCTTTATCACTGATACTTTTTCACTGTTCCATCTTTTCTTTTAGCATCCTTACGTAGGTTCTTTAACTCTTGAGTTATAATTTTTATAATGCACTGCACACAGGATACGCACAAGCTATTTTCGCCTTTTCTTTACGAAAATCTCTTTATTATTTTACAGAATAATTCGAGAAATATCATAGACGGCGAAAATATTTTTTCCTGAAAGCTTACTTTGAACTTGTTCTGTGTTGACATTCCGGGATTTACACTGAAAATTTATTGGACACTCCTTTGGTGCATAGCGGCACTAAAGTTGAATGTAAAACCGAGTTAATAATGAAATTTCTTGCTTTAAATTTGGAAATTAAAATTGTTGCACCATAATTGCATTTCTGTCCCTGAATTTGCAATAGTTTCTAACTTAAATTGATTTTCGTCCGAAATTAAATTTTATTTTCACAATAAGATAAAACCTGTCTCAAAACCGTCTCATGAAATTTTACAGTTACAAAATCATTTCACTCGAATTTGTTATCAAATTCATGTCGAGTTGATGCAATACTCCAAGCTTTGGCCGGCTTTACACCACATCCAATGATGAAATCTGGAAATGAACTTTTAATGGCAAGATGTTAAATCTTTCTGTTACGAGGAAGATGAAACTGGTTCATCGCTTGAAATTTTTGCTCACAATCGTTGTTTCATGAAAATGAGAACTTGGGACATTTTCAAATTTCTATAGCCCCTACTTAGGCATAAAAGCGGTAAAGGATAATGCAAGTTTGTCCTTTGCAAATTTGTAGGAAAATATAAAAAAAGTGATCTAAATTCAAACATTGATCGAATTAACTAATATGTATCTTGTTTGCTCCAACATAAGTTTGAAATTTAGTAACTGAATTTACACTATGTATCTAAATATTAAGAGTCTTTCTATACTAATCATTTAGCACCTGATTATTTCCGTTCCGTGCCTGTAACACTGGCCTCCCTCTATTTACGCTTGTGACAAATACCAGAAAAAATTTACAAATTGATATTTAATAAAATATATCAGAAAATGTAATCTAATATCTGACGTGAACTGTGGCGCAGATTCTCCTAATTGCATAAGCACAATAACTCCGGAACGAAACAAAAGCAAGTCATTTGGAGCTTGGGGGCCCCAACTGATGCTCTCCCTGATTGTATTTCTCTGGGTTTCGTGTATTACCTGCGTATTGACTGAACTGAACAAATCCATCCCGGATTGCGGAGGGCTTGTATCTACTGATGGAGAATACGTCGCGCCAGTCAATCATTACTACTCACCACCTCCACAAGTGGAATTTAAGTGTCGTTGGTCCATCAACATCAGGCATCTCGATTTCATCTCAGGGGGTCCACTTTAAACGACTTTAAGAAAGCCAGTGAAGAAATAGTGAATTAACCCGAAGTGGCGCGGGTTCTGAGTGTAAAGTGAACTAGATTACGAATTCTGTGTACGCGGACAATACCATGTTGCACATTAACTACTTTCTCCAGTTTGTTCAGAGCAGAAAAGTGTAAAAAGTAAATGCGAAGTTGGGCAGCGGAGCCGTGCTTCTGCCACCGGGTTGGCAACTCGAGTGTTAATTTCCAGTAAGAAATCGATTAAGCAATTTTAAGGTTCTTATATAACCACGGAGCCAGTGTTTTAGCCGTGAATTATTAGAGAAATTATCAAAAACGGCTATTAAACAAGTCATCATAGCTATCATGACAGTGACGAGTGAATGCCATGTGAGTTTTCTTTTTAAGATTTTATTCGAAGCCAGTCATAGGATGTAGGTGGGTGGTGGTAAATCTGCTAATGAAAATGCGTTACAGACTTCGTTTACCTCAACTTTCTGTTTGCAATTCACTTCGGAAAGTGAGAGCCGATTAATTCGTTCTCAAATCTCAATGCTCAGCTTTTGTGGATCAGATTTTCTTTGTTGCTTATAAATAACTAATGAGACGGCGTCTCGTTCTATGGTGCCGGCCACTTCCTTTGTTTCGCAGATGATTTGCCAAGGAACTTTTCGAGTAGATGTTCTGAATACTTATCGACTACTTGGAACGCAGACTGACTCCACATAACGTTTAGATTTCAGAAGCAATAATATTAACAATTCATAATAATGAAAAGAAGTACATACTGATTGCACTTAAGAACACTGGACAACCGAACGAGCTACTTTTCGTTCTCGATTCATTTATTAATGTACACACCTTTGGGAGCGTAAAGCAAGAGACTAACAATCTAGGAGACGGCTGTTTATTTAACAAAGAAATCAAATTGGGCATTCTGAAAATGTATTTATCGCTACACTTCATTTCTCTCAATTATATTAGTTTAAGTCAGCTAAATAAATTAGCAATTAAATGTAGATACGTTCATGCAGTTAGTCACAAAGTAAAGATGCGAATAAAAGGTAGTCTATATCTTCCGAAACTAAAATAACACAGAAGTAATTCGATAATATGCGTCACAGATGATGCGAATGACTCAGAAATGTAAACAGAAAAATGCTTGTATTAGGTGGACTTGTAATGTGATCCATCGCAAATTGGTCTCAGTAATGTGAACACTTGATAGACATGCGATAACGACTTTTATAATAAAACAGTCGAAAATAATCACACAATTAAGAAAGAATTGTAGCCTCTTGCTCACGATCTTTCCTTAAAAACAAACATTTGAAAGAAAATACTGGTTTTATGTTTATTTATTGTCCATCGAAAATGTAAATAAGTTGCAAATCTAAACCACTTTTGTTTTAATTGATTCACCTTATCAAAGTGACTACTGTAATTCGTTTTATTTTCAAAAAATCACTACCAAATGATGCAATTTTGAAAATAAAGCTCCATTTTATATTATAAAAAATAAACAGAAATTATGAAAAAAAATCTAGTTAGATACTTTCGAGGATTTCGATTATATTATAAATGGTAGAATGGGAATTAGCACTACTGCAATTCGCATTTCCATGTCTTTACTAAAGAGTAACAATCTTCGAAATATTAATAACAGAAGATTAAAATGTAATTTTTTTTATAAAGCATTAACTGAGAAATCAATCTAGGAGATCAAAATTTGGATTGTTATTCAATCTTTAGAATGCCATTTCTTGAAACATCCTAAGTGTCGACTTGTAGCGTAACATGACCCTTTGAACACTCTCTCGTGGTTTGCTTATCGCAGAATTGACGTTAATACGTTTTTCTTAAGGTTCAGCCCAATGATTCAAACGACCATTATGTCGCGTCAGGTTACTTTGTTTTGATATGTCTTCGTTTTACTCCTCCTCCTTGCTGAATATTAATATTTTTTTTTCTTTCAATAAAAAGTGCTTTGTTGTACTTATTGGATAGACAGGACAAGAATTTGATGCTCTGGTCATAACATTTTTGTCGTTTCATTTAACTATGATCATTCTTTCCTCCATGCAACTGATATAATGGAAGAATTCCCTGTGCTTCCCCTCAACCGACAGTGGACACTTTATTAACCTGTTTTCCGGAAAATTGTCGTTCTTTTAATAATTTTTTTATGTAGTCACATTTATTTAAAACATTATAAATAACAAAAGACTCAAAAACGCGGCAAAATTATATATACAAAGGATATATAAAAAGATTCAATTTACAAAATTTGTCTCCAGTTTAAAACTGGATAAATTGTCACAAACGTGAATATGGTGCATCAACCTATCACGTAATACTGTTTCCAACTAGAGATGTAAAAGTACCGGAAAAAAGATGCTTCTTTTGGTTTTTTTTCAATTTTATACTGCTTTTTTTAATAAAAAGCCGGCTTTTTTCATGCATCTGCTGTTTAAAAAAGCATGGTGTCATGGTTTTTTAGGTTTTTACGGCTTTTTATCCTTCGATAGTTGAACTAATAAGGAATTTATATTTGGCTATTTACTAACCTACTCGCATATTTATATTTCTATATTTCTTCTAATTTAATTATGAACTCAAATATTAATTTTTAATTTAAACACACCACTAACATTCCATTCTATCATATTTGGTTTTTCACAAAAATGTTCAAAAAATAGCTAACATTTTATTTGTTGTTACTTTTCTTTATTCCAAGAAATTCTCAGGACAAAGGAACGCGAAACAATTAGAAACTCTATTAAGCCAGCCACGCATTGTTCGGAATTTCCTATTTTACATGCAAATTAATTGTGGGTTTTGCGACTTTCCACCGGCACAATTTGAAAGGGGAAGGACAATTAAATTATATCTTCTCTTTTATTTCCTGTCAACATTATAAAAATTGCAAAATCTCTAATTTTAAATTATTAAAGCAGCAAAATTTTGAAAGCCCTTTCCTTCGTTCGTTTATTTACATGGAAAAAGCAAAAAAGACGCTTTGCTTTTAATGGTGCGAAACATAAAAAACCATGACGTCATGCTGCTTTCGTTGTTCGATTAAAGCATGGAAAAAGCCTGCTTTTTATGAAAAAAAAAAACTGTAAAAAACCATTAAAGCCGTAAAAAACAGAAGAAAGCAAAGCCGTATTTTGCACTTTTACATCTCTAATTAAAACTCTGTAGATTAACATAATTGAACTTATTCAGAATATCCAGCTTACATGTCTTATCAATAAGATGACCTACGAAATACCTCAGCGATCAGAAATGCCTTGGACGTGAAATGATTGCTTTTATATGGGAGACTGTGTTTATTTGTGTAAAGTTTCGGATTATATATATAGTCCCATAATTACTTCCCCTTAAACTGAATGTCCTCATCCATGTCTGGAAAGCCGAAAACAATCTCTTACGTTTCAACTTGAAATTGTTTACCAGGCACCAATAAAATAACATCCTGCTCAGTCATCCGCAAGCAAATTAAATCAGACGTGAAATTGTAACATCTTCATCTTTCCAGATCCCCATCTCAGTATCCCAGTGAATTTCTTGAAGACAAGATCTAGAAACAATTTTAGTCGGCTAGGAGAGATGACGGGCGGCTTTCTGGCCTTTGTGCTGCTGAGCACGATGTGCATGGCAGTAAGTTGTTACCAAATTGGAGTCGGGCGAGCAGACTGTACCGGTCCACCGGTTGAAATTGCTTTTGTAAGTGTCCAGTGGTTATGCAATTTCCTTAGAGCACCATGTCATTATTTTATTGTGATCTTAATTGCTTTGTCTTCTGTTCCAGATGGGTTACGCCAATCTCAAGCAGAAAGGTCAAGGAATTCATTTGAGACAGTATTCAAGGGCATTCGTGATAGAGGACAATGGAAAGCGAGTGGCTTTTGTTAGTGTTGATGCTGGAATGATGGGTCATGCAGTAAAACGAGAGGTAAATGTGCAACAAGATTTGCGAGAATTACCTTTTGCCATTGCCACTTTAAATTTCCCTTTTCCACAGGTGTTAAAACGGTTACAAGGTCGGTATGGTGAAATGTACACAGTGGACAACGTTGTCATTAGTGGAACTCACACTCACTCAGGGCCGGGCGGCTTTCTGATGCATTTGCTTTACGACATCTCAATTTTAGGATTCGTCCCAGAAACTTTTGATGCTTTAGCCAACGGTATTTTCATAGTACGTACATGATTTGCTTGATTTCATAAACTCAGTATGAACTACTTTCTAGAGCATAAAAAGAGCACACGAAAACATGCATGAGGGACGAATATTTATTTCGCAAACAACAATCTTGAATGCAAATATCAATAGATCACCCACTTCATACTTAGAGAATCCGGCGGAGGAGAGGGCTCAATATGAACACGACGTGGACAAGACTTTGACACAGCTAAGATTCGTAAATAGCCAGGACGAGTTAATTGGAGTTTTTAACTGGTTTGCAGTACACCCTACGTCTATGAATAACACAAATCGCTTGGTGTCCAGTGACAATGTGGGATATGCGTCAATGCTTTTGGAGAAAGAGTATAACCCAACCAAACTACCAGGAAAGGTAATTCGCATTTCTAACCTAGATTAAGGTAAATTTTCAATTCTTTAATTTTAAATATAAATGGATATTATTTAGCGCTACTATTTTCACGCACGACGTTAAAGTCCAAAACTTTATTTAAATAAGAGGAGAGATATAAGTTTCTAGAGAAGATACATTAATTATAACATTATTTTTGGTCAGGATAGCGATAGCATTAGCGAAATAATCTGCAATAAAGGGGTAGTTCACACTGCCGTGATACAGATAGCGTTCCCCGTTCGTCTGAAACACGAGTATTATTATTAATTTGTGGTCATTATACTGCTTATACGCACTAAAAGTGTGCCATCTAATTAACACTAGAACTACCAAGCCAGTCATTTTGACCGGTAGCCTCTCCTTCAGTTGCATTATTCAGCGTATTACTTCTATCCTTGTTAGGTAAATGTAGGATGCCCAATTCAAGTATTTCTTTAATTCTTTTAAAAACTTGTTGAACTAAAAAATTCTATGAATGAATAAGTTGATCAATACTGGATACACTTTTTACTTTTTCCATCACTTCTCCGTCAAACCACTCATTTTGACTATACGATAGACACGATAGAACTGGTCTGGAAGCAATCTACCGCTGTTGCAAATTTCTATCGCATAGATGTGCAATAATTCTATGACATCCTTAATTTATTCTAAGCGGTTTTTCGCGTCTGGGGGTTTTTTATTTGTTTTCATAATCTACACTATAGGATCGAAATGAGGAGCTGGCCTTAGCTTCACGCGGCGTTACTCGTGTTTAGTTTTCTGTTTTCGAACAAAAAAATCTTTACGTTCCATGGCTACTCTTCGTGAAGAAGGAAGCTATCGCTCTCGATCCAAATTATGTCCTGCAGACTAATTTGATGGGATTAATAACTTAAAAGTTTGTTCCTTTGTGGATTACATTTTCATTGATTGTACTTGGTCATCGATACAGTAATTTTTTATTTCACCAATAAATAAGTGTTCTATTAAGATGCAATAAAATTTATTATTTATCGTCATTTATTCTCGGAGATTGCATATATTACATATTGAGTTTTTTTGTCTAGTCCAATCCGAATAAATTTAATAAATTCCATTTTTCTCACAAAATAGGGAAAGTTTGTTGGAGCTTTCGCCTCATCTAATTTGGGAGATGTTTCGCCAAATATAATGGGTCCGAAATGTGCAAATTCTGGCAATTCGTGTGATATTTTGACTTCAACTTGTCCAGCTAAAGAAGGCCAGTGTTTTGCTTCCGGACCTGGAAAAGACATGTTCGATAGCACCCGAATAATAGCGACCAGACTCTACGAAGGAGCATCAGTAAGTAAGAGTCATCCAATTGCAGAAAATTTACAATGTTCTGCTCTTAAAGAAACTTCTGAAAGAAAACGGTGGCCGTGAAGTAGTCGGAGATATTAGTTACATTCACCAGTTCGTAGACATGCCTAACTACAAAATTAAGACTTTAAATCCATTAAATGGAAAAGTGCAAGAGTTGAAAGGTTGCGTTCCTGCTATGGGATACAGTTTTGCTGCTGGAACCACAGACGGACCAGGAGCGTTCTCTTTCCAACAAGGAACAACTTCAGAAAATGCTTTGTGGAACGCTGTACGAGATTTTATAGTCCCACCAACTAAGGAGGACATCGCGTGTCACTCCCCAAAGCCTATACTTCTTGCCACAGGCCGTGTAAGTATTTGCAAAAGATGCAGACATCTGTTAAAACTTTACTATTACTTAGGCAACATTTCCTTATGAGTGGCAGCCTAAAATTGTTGCAACACAAATAATTAAGATCGGGGACATAGTTATCACAGCTGTTCCTGGGGAATTTACTACGATGGCCGGACGAAGACTGAGAAATCAAGTCAGTAATACATTTGCAGAAAACGGAGCTGGAGAGGTGGACGTAATTCTTGCTGGCTTGTCTAATATTTATTCAAGTTATATAACAACCCCGCAAGAGTACCAAGTATGTACACTATTATATAATTCAGATATTACAAATACGTGTCATTTCCAAAAAACAATAAGGCTCAGCGATATGAAGCTGCATCTACAATATATGGACCCCACACCCTGACTATATATTTAGATCAGTATGAAAAGCTTAGCAAAGCCCTGTCAAATAACGATACTATTGAACCTGGTCCTACGCCACCGTACATGGACGACCGCATGCTTTCACTGAACACAGCAGTTGTGTTTGATGGTCATCCAATTGGAAAAGACTTTGGCACGGTAAAAGCAGAGCCGCATAAGGAGTATCAAATCGGTGATACTGTCCGCGTCACTTTTATCGCAGGGAATCCACGAAATAACCTTATGCATGAAAAATCGTACTTTGCCATAGAAAGACAGATTAATGAAGAGAAATGGAAAGTCGCCTATACTGACGCACATTGGGACACCAGGTGATATTTAGTCAATTATTGATCATAATGCCAATTTAAAAAAAATTTAAAATTTATTTAGATTTCAGTGGGAAAGGATTTCAACTATATTAGGATTTAGTGACGTGCACATATCGTGGACAATAGGTCCTGAAACCATACCTGGGAAGTATAGAATAAGGCATTTTGGAAACTACAAATATATTCTGGGAGGTATCTTCCCCTACGAAGGAATTAGCAGAACTTTTACAATAATGGAATGAAACTAGTCAAGAGTCCTTGTTTTGAAGCTTTAATATTATAATTGTTAAAATAAATGTGTTGACCTTGTGATTAACGATATGCTGCAGGTACCTAACTGTCTTGATATTCCCAACTTTCAGCGGAGTGTTAACGCATCAAAATCCAAAGAAACAAGTTTTGCGTTCTCTCTTCTTTAAATGGAAAACGAGCTACATCTACACATGACCTATCGGCATTTCGATACTGAATGATTTTTTATATATCGTTCGTCATCAGAAGTGATTTTCCTTGATATAGAAACTGAGTGAAAAAATCGATAGGGGATGATGTAATTGTTATTGAGGTTTTGGTGGACATCAAACTAGTTTTTGAGACTATTATCAGCTAAGTAAAAATTATGACTACGGTAAAGAGCTACGATGGTTTAGGTATTTTGATTGTGCAAAATGTTCTTCTCAAGGGTAGACGAACTTTTTGGCATTACCTTAGCTTTTTTCGGACTACATTGTAATATACAATCCACTTCTCGTCACCAATAATCAGGCGATTCAAGAAGGGTTCATATTGCTGTCGAGTAAGCAATGAGGAAACAGCGGATTTTTTTCGCCTAATTTACGGGAGATCCATTGATACCACTTAGCCAGGCTTGCTCTTTCTTTTGTCTCTGATCTGCTAATGGTCAATAATGGTTCATTACCCATTAATATTCTTAAGATGTCGTCATCAAGCTCCTTAGGTTTTCCGAAGCGATAGTCATCTTCAAGGCTCATGTCATCTGACCTGAATTTTATAAACCATCTTTGAACCGTTCACACTTCAATCTTAGATAGAGCTTCCGTGCCGTTATGCCAAATTGGAATTCATAAAGCATTGAGTGGTGGAAACGAATTTTATAACATGTTCACATTATGGGCAAAATTACGTAATTTCGGCTAGGTTATTTTGAAAAAACGAAGACCGGTCACACTCTGCTACTAACAAGCAGTACTGCTTAGCGGCGCTTCATTATTTATACGCTGTTAAATGAGTGACTAACGCACGTTAACAGCGCTGCATTGATTTCCTGGCAGCTAGCTGTGCGTTTATTTTGAGACTATGAATATCTCAGTACACGTTTCTTATGGCTACGAGAGCAGCACCCGCGCGTTCTTTTCTTTATTTTTTATAGTTATCAACGCTAGAATTACAACTTCTTCTTCAAGTTCCATAATTTCTTTCTTCAAGAAATTCCTCATACACCGTTAAGCAGCGCTGCAAAAACATTCTCGTGGGCGACTTGCCTTTGTATAGCAGCCTGCACATGTTTAGCAGTTTGTATATGAACCTAAAAGTGTGAATTACTATCTACAAATTTAAAAATCGTTTGACAACTTACATTAGTCTATGCCTTTAATTTAGCTGCACAATGTTTTCTAAAATCAGCCCGGTATGAACCATGTCATTTGATTCTTGTACATATTACAGATAACAAAGGCTACATTTTTTCAAAGCGTGTTGCTTTCGGACAAATCAACATTTCACAACGGTATAACAATTATTAGTGGAGTGAAGAAAATCCTCATCCGTTCGATAAATCCGCACATAACATGGACGAAACACTGAACGGAAATTACTACTTCCGCTATTTGAAGAACTATCCACACTTTTTAAGATGCTAGTTTACGAACACGAATATCATGCGGTTTCGGCATGATGTGATGATGTGACATGGCCACTTAAAGAATTCGAATATGTAATAAAGAGTTGAGAGTGTACTTTTCACCGACAGAAAACTCAAATGCCATCTTTCGTTCTAGAGCAACTTTCTCGTTCGATGCACATTTTTTGAGGTATTTTGAATGATTAATTAACATACATTCTGCTTTTGAATATAGTTTAAAAAATTATGTTATTTTCTTACCCAAATTGCATCGGATTCCTCCACAGCTCTTTCGATTTCGTTTTGCAAAATTATAACTTAGGGAAAACGCAGGCAAATATAATAATATCCTCATCATTGTACTGTAATTGCGACAAAGCTTGTATAGAAATTTTTGCAACAAAATCGTGCCGCTTTCATTATGATTATATTCCAGGTCTCACACTGTATTACGGAATTTATGTGCTGCTTAATCTCTTTACTTTAGTGATACCTCCACGAGAAATTCATTTACAATTTAAGAAGGTTTCAATCAGTGAAGTGGAATGAGTTGAACTTGAACTTGAAAATATACTTGCCCTCAAAAGAATTTGAGATGAAATTTTCTTGGACGTCACAATCTACTAATGATTCCCAGTGGCAGAGTATTCGGAACGGCATCTTCGTTTTTCTGGTAATATGGCAATACCAAATTACAAATGTCATTAGAAACGTCAGAAGTGTTGTTTTTCGCTGCGCTGCATCGATGCATTTTCGACAGTTATTGCTACTGTCCTTTTGGTTTATAAATGTCGAAGGTGGCAAATTATACAGCCATGGGGATTGTGGAACCCCAAGCGCGCATAAAGCATCTGAACAATTACGGGAATTTGGTTGAAGTTGATCCAAATATCCCTCTAAAGCGGTAGGTTCAATTCGGGCCGTGACTCAACACAATCCTGAGAAATTTCTTGTTCTCAGGTATTATCGATCCGGTATGGAGATGGTTCGTATGGCTAATGTGTACCTTTCTGAAGGGAACCACGAAAATGCTTATATATTGTACATGAAATTCATGACGCTCTTCCTTGAAAAGGTTTTGTCTCACCCGCAATATAAGACTGTGCCTGCCACTCTTAAGCAACCTATTTCTGCTAAGCTGAAGGAGGTCATACCAGTTACAGAAAAGCTGAAGGTGAAGCTGCTTGAGAGGTATCAGAAGGAATATGCACAGTTTCTAGCAAATAAAGAAGCCGAGAGGGCCAGGGAAATTGAAAAGGCCAAAGAGGCTCTAAAGGTAAGGACGAGTGCTGTTAATAAACACCACTGACAATTTGCTTTTGATAGAATTCCAATGTAACTACCAATACGTTGCAAATAAGAACAGACCCTCTTGTTCAGCCGAGTGCGCCAGAGCTGAGCCTGCTTGATAAGGTCGTTTATCCAAACGATTTTCCCACTGGATCTAACAGGACTTGCTCGGGTTTATTGCTACCCGAATCTGATAAGTCTGCCAAGTAATTGTGGTTATTGCAAGGGGAATTTGTCTGATTTGTAATTTCCAGGCCATTTTTCGACAGAAGCCAGAAACCTACGTCAGACTCACTGTTGGAAGGTGCTCTCCGCACAGTTGTCGTTTCACAGGATACAATGGCGTTATTTCTCAATTTAGCAAGCAGAAATACTCTCAACAATATTGAGACCTGTGGCATCCTTGCCGGCAGACTAGAACAGCATCGCTTAATTATTTCTCACATTATTATTCCCAAACAAAATGGAACCTCAGATAGTTGCACTACCATGAACGAAGAGGAGATATTTGACGTGCAGGATCAGAAAAATCTGATAACCCTCGGCTGGATACACGTAAGCAGAGCGAATAGAAAATTTGTTCTTCTTTCCTAACTGAATATTTAGACTCATCCTAGCCAGACTGCGTTTCTTTCATCTGTGGACTTGCATACCCACTGTTCTTACCAAATGATGATGCCGGAGGCAATCGCTATTGTATGTGCTCCAAAATACCAAACGTAAATATATGAATATGTTTTCCTTGGAACAAGTTTGAGAATTCCCTTTTAGGACGGGCTTCTTTTGCTTAACACCAAACTATGGCTTAAATTTTATTGCACAATGCAGACAAGTCGGGTTTCATCCGCATCCAAACGACCCACCACTGTTTATGGTAAGCAAAATGTCTTGGTGTAACGGGAGGCTTTAAGCCTACTATTTTTACAAAATGTATTCTTACAATTTCAGGAAGCCAGTCACGTATTTTTAGACAACAAGGCGAAAGTTGAAGTTGTGGACCTTAGAAGATAGTTCGGACTGAGCTGCTTTCAAAGTGGGTCTCTTTGTGGTCCTACAAAATAGTGCTTTAATTGGTGGCTTCGTAAATTATTTTTATCCGAGAGGTGGAAAAAGAAATTCACTTTTCGTTCTTGAGAGTGGCTACTGCTATGATTTGTAATCTCGACGGAGGCTAAGAGCACTCTTATTAAGTCTTATGCTAGGCAATTTTATTGTTAAATTTTATAACGTTATGAATGTAACTTAATATTTTTTCTAGAATTCACACTTTCGAAATAGTGTTACAGATTCGAAAAATGGAAAACATGTTTATTTGAAATGAAGCATTTTTGATGTTCGAATTTTACTTAAAGAGTTTCAATTTTTCCTGCCTATTCCTCTGTAAATATTGCAAAAGTGTTTACGCAAAATATATTATTATAGATCGAAAGATGCAAGTTTGTCGACAATTCCGTAAGATTTCCCAAGTATTTGTTTTGTCTTTAAAGTGAAATTTCAACAACGAAAAGCTCAACACTGTAAAGCAAATCTTGTCAAATTTAATTTGATAAAAATAACGTGAGATAAAACTAATATATTAATAATGCGGCGTATGTTATTTTTAAAAAAGTTCGTTTTGAATAAAGGCTCAGTTTTGTGAGGAAGTGAATGTAGTCCAAAAATGTACTTCTCCTCTTACCAGCGTTGTTGTTGTACAGTACAGGCAACTTTGTTCTTAGGTGGATAAAGGGGAGCTGGTCACACTAATGAGAGAATATGAGCAACTTCAAGTTCCGATTCCGATTGCGATTCTGCGGCGGCCCACATAGAGAAGTTTATTCGTGCGTTTCCTCTCGTGTCAGCCAACTGACGTGTTTTTCAATTGTGGTGTAAACTCATTCGGTTCGGTGGTGTTTCCCCAAATTTTCCAGTGAATTCAGTATAAAAGCAGTAAATAGCGTGTTCGTTAGGAATAAAGTATACTACTTTTGGTGTCAGTAAGGGGTTGGACGTACCTTCCCTAATTTTATAAAAAGATCATTAGTTACATTACAGCGGCCACAGTATTTTAGGTTAAGTGAAACTTCTTGTGAGGAAACATGAAAAGTGGATTTTCTCCATTTGAATGGATTCTCCTGACTGCACATTGCCAAGAGGTAAGGTTTTATCACATTCCAATTAAAGGTCATATTCAGGGAAAAGTATTGCAAGTAGGAAAATCACGTCTTGCTGATAACTGCTGATAAGTTGGATTTGTCATTGTTGAGTGTCGGTGTCGGCGCTTCCTTGCTCAGGCTGAGATTTGAGAGCAGCGCTCCTTTCTCTGTGCTGTACGAGTGTTACCAAGTTATCAGATTAAACGTTCACGTTACACTTGTTATTCCAAAAAGGTGTAGTTACATATATAACTTGTTTAAATTGAAGAACAAAGCTCTAAATTGAATATGAAAATGAGCTGTATATAGCATTTTCAGATTAAATCGAGAAAGTCTCACACTGAATTGCGAAATGTCCAAAATTTCCGAATGGAATGGAAATTTGTTCCGTTAGAATTGGTATTTTTCCAGATAGAATTGGAATTTGTCCTATTGGAATTCAGAATTGTCTAAATGAAATTGAGAAGACATTTTTAAAAAATTCGATGGTTTGTTTTTGCTATTTTTTTGACTGTATTAATTAAATGAATGGTTGCGAATACTTAGCAAATATTTTTATGGGAGTAACTTTTATCAGGAACAAATCTCTAACATACATACATACTGCATTTTTCCTAGTGAAGTGGATTTCTTAACTAAGATAAATGGGTTTTTAAGTGATTATTGAATATTATGGAAAATTCAACACAGCCCGCTTCATGCAGAAGCATAAAGAATTCCAACAGATATATTTTTTAAAAACAACAAAATATGTTACAAGCACCCACTTGAAATGATCCCTAGAGGCCATTTTGGCCCATAGGCGAACCATATATTCGTATGTTAAAAAAATCTCATTTAAGTCGACCTTCAAATGACCTTTAAATTTGGCCTCTGGGTCGAGACCATGGTCCCCACAAAGTGTTCTGAGGAAATTCCAATGAGGAAAATGAGTAAAAGAACCCATGTTTAGGTAAATAAAGTGCGTTAAAATAGGAGAATTAAGGGTATATATAAGGGGAAACCTCCAAATTTGCCTGAAATGTGCACCGCATAACTTCAAAACTGGTTAAAAATGATCCGCATATAAAGATACCCGACAGTATTGTAGATATTTTGATACTAAGCATATTTCTGGAACATGGAGATTGCATACAACAAGACCATTTCTATTTAATAAATAAAATATTACAAGTTTCATGTGGCAGCCCTCTGAAGGAGTTACCCGATTTGGTTCTTTTATCCTATGATATTTTAACACGTTGAGTGCTTCAATTAAAAAGCGTGCTGCAAAAACAAAATTGTGAATTGAAGTAATCTGAAAAAAACATTTCTCTTCTTTAATTTCAAAGTGTTATTCTATCTTTGTTTTAAGAATCTCGCTATTTCTAGTGCTAACATATTAAAACTAATGCAATAAAGAAAAATCCGTAATGTGCCACTATTTATACAGATTTTCAGAAGCAAAAACAAATCACATAAATGTATTCTTCTTAAATCAGAAGGCAATGTTATCACTTCTCACAATATAACCTGCTCTAAATCTAGCCACGTTAACTGTATATTTAACTAAGTAAAGTACTAAGTAAGTACTTAGATCTAATTCACTGGCACAGCACGTTTTCTTGGATCCTTATTTACAGAGATAACTAAATTAATGAGATAGACAAACTTTCCACAACCTAAATTCTGCCGCGGCTTTCTACTAACAATACGTCAAAATCCACCCAGTCAGGATCCAGGTTGTTTTTGATATTCTGAATTCCCCGTTCGCAACACCACCTCGTCTTCTTCTGAAGACCAAAACAGGCCTCAGGTATCATATAGGTCTGATTCTTCGTTTTCCGTGGTGTTTATCTCTCAGTCATTCGTTGATTTTATAAGTACTTCTAGATCTCTTTAAGGATATGTTTGTCTACGGAGACCACTTGTCGTATAAATGAATTTCTTATGTTCTCAACAAGCAGCAAGCTATCCAATATTTGTCCCAATTTTAGATCACTACTCGTAATTTAACACAGTTGTCTTCAGCGCTTTAAGATAGTATTAAGCCAAACTGCATGGACACCTTCCTCTCGTTTGCTGCTTGATATTTTCCTAACACTTTCTTGGTTATGGTCTTTTTTCTGGCTCTTGCCGTTTTTACGGGGCAGAGCTTGAAAGCATACCAACCATACCAATTCCAATCGGACCCTCAAATGTCGCTATGTGGAGGAAACAGACACGGTGACGTATTTCTTGAAGAAAGTACGGTGAATTGAGTGCTGTTAGCAATTTTTGGAGTTGTGTAAAGATAATGTAGATAGTATTCTCCATAGGATCCATGATCCTTTATTCAAAAGAGTGTTGAAAAAAGTGAAGGTCACACAAAGCATTAGAAAGGTTATGGCAACGGTTTTCTGGGCTACCGAAGGTATTCTGCTGCTGGACCTCAAGGAACGTAATTCCGTTGTAAATGCCAGATATTATGTTGAACTTCTACGAAAGCTACGTAAAGTCATTGTCGATAAAAGGAGAGGAAAACTCTCCCGATAATGCGCTCGTACACACTGCTGCTATTTCAAAGGTTGCTGTTAAGGAATGCGGCTTCGAGGAATTAGCTCATCCACTTTACAGTCCATACTCGGCCCCAAGTGCCTGTTTTATATTTGCCAAACTAAAATCAGAATTGCGGGCAGCAAAGTTTAATTCCGACGAAGAAATCCATGAGGCGGTTAGGCAACATTTTGAAGACAAATCTTCAGACTACTATTTTAAACACTTATTAAAAGATGTGAAAATAAATTGAAATAAAGGCAGAATATACCAAAAAATAACCACTCTTTTTCCTATCTTTCCCTTCCTTCTACAGCATATACAAGAAGAGTGTGCAATCGATGCCAGAGCAAAAATGACAAGTATTACCCAAGAAAAACAGAGACAGAATTACAAACAATTTAAAAAACAGTTTTAGGATTGGCCTTGCCCCACGCCTGTAGCATTTCAACGAGAATCAGCAACTAATACAAACGAGTACGCGAAATCAAGTGTACTGTCGCCAACAACAACTGTAAATTGGATTGGAAGTGAGTGATAGGAGGTCGTTAATAAAGAGCAGAAAGAGAGTGGGAGACAATACAGAGCCTTGCGGCACACCGGCTTTGGTATTATAAGCGTTGGAAAGTAACGCGAATGGAACGATCAGAAAGGAAGCTTCCAATCCAGGTAAGACCAAATGCTGGGAACTTGGCTAAAAGGGTGGAGTGTCAGATTCCTTATCCCCGGCTCGTCAAAGTCATGGAGACAATGATGCCAACGCTCAGTAAGAAACGTGATCAAATAACCAGTGGAGCGCCCAGCACGAAAGCCGTACTGGAGATCGTGAATCAGGTTATTAGTCTCGAGGTATTTCATCAATTGCGCGTTGATAACTGTCTCTCAAAGACCTTGGACAGAATCGAAGTATTTGCTATTGGTCTGTAGTTAGAGGGATCGTAAGCCTCACCCTTTTTGGGAACAGGCTGAACATGGGAAAGTTCCTATGATGATGGAAAAATACCTTTGGAATAAGATAAATTAAACATTTTTCTCGGAGGTTTAGCCAAGGAAGAGGTGCAGGGTGAGGAAGCAGGCGCGAGATACCATTAGGTCCTGTGGTCTTAGACACGTCAAGGTTCACAAGTACTTTGTAAACTTCACACGTGCAGAAATGAAGCGTCCCTTGATGAGTGTTGCACGCAGACGATGATGGGGGTGGAGTTTGCGTACTAGGTGGAATATATTCGCATTTTCCAGTAAGTCTGCGTGTACATCCCCATTGTAAATAAATAAGAGGTGATATAGAGGAGAAAGTAAAATTGTTTTTGACAGACTTCACAAGCGGCCAGAAGCCTTTGCTGCCTTTATGGTATGCAAACACCCCTCTTAAAATGTTCTGGTTAAATTGGAACTTGAATTACACCTGCTGCGGGATTCAATGTAGAGCTGCCTTGTTTCCGGGCACTTGTTCGCCTTGTAAGCCCGGAAAGCCACTATCTTGGAAATGCTTGAAATTTCCCTCCTCTGCTATTTCTGGCTTTTCTCCACATACCCTTTCAGCCATAAATGGTATAATTGATTTTCTTCAACGTAGAGGATTAAATAAATATTATATACAATACTATTTAGTAAAATTTGAAGTGTTTCACCTTAGTGTCCTGTTAAATTGTCGCAAGTAACGTGTTGTATTTGAAGACCTGATTCTTTCCTAATCCACAAAAGCTGTTGAAGTGAATTCAATTCTGTACGCAGTACAATTATATAAGATACTGATTGCACTGCCTTCTGGTAGTAAATATGTAGTACCATTTTTTTCTAATACTTTTATTTACTTCTTATTTCAATAGTTTCAATAGTATTTGAATTCGATAATTGTTTTTGATTCATAAAAAAACGGTCTGAATATAGTGAAAGTTTTCGCTCCCCTCTCTGAACATTTGTGAAGTGGTTCTCGATGGTAAGTACCGGGGCTGACTTTAATCATATAACGAAATATTTCTGAAGAAGAAGTGACTTTGATATAGCAATGAGTAATATTTAGTGATTCCCGGTTAAGTGCTGAAAAGTCAATTACCACATTTAATTTACCTCTGTGATTTGTGTTCGTTCAGGGGAAATTTATTAGACCAGGGGATTTTACTATTTCTTTTGCCAATTGAATATATATTTGTAATTTATTGGCGCAATTTAAGTTCACTTCTTGTTATGTCCGCGAAACTTAATATTTGCTGCAGCTGTTTACCCACGAACAATACGCTGTTATCCAACGATTATTAACAGGTGTTTTTTGAAATATTCAACACATAAATACATCCGATTGTATAGAGACTTTAATTTTACGGCATGCAAGCAGTAGCTCTGGTTGTTTTATTACTGTTTTAGATTACAGGTTAAATTATATGTTATTGTTGAGGTTTTCAAGAGAGAGTTCTCAGTTGTTGAATGCCCCTTCCAGAGATGATATGAATTTTCCGAGTAGAGTAGTAGATCTAATAATAAACGTTTTTCCGTCCCCATTTTCAATTTTTCTATTAAAAACTTACACAACGTACAGATCTCCCGGATGCGCGCGATTTCCTAAAGCTCTCCACACTAGTGATCAGTAGATTAAGTTGCGTTAATGGCTGTCTCCAGTTCACGAAGTTCGTGTTGTTTGTCTGAAGAAAGTGAGAACAATTGATAATTACAGGTCGTTCAGTTGCTAATCATGTCGGAATAATTTGAGTTCACCGTCAAGTTTATATCGGACCAAAGTTGCATATGAATATTGTACGGTGCAGTTTGGGTGTGTTTCATTCTGGCCGAGAAGTGATGTCAAGCTCCGACCGATTTGCGATTATTATTCTCTCTAAAAATAAAGTCATATCAAAGGTGTTTTGCAAATAATATAACGACTTGTTAAAAATGCCGGAAACTGCTCAAGCGAAAGAGGTTTGTAGACACAAAGTTATAGAGTTTGATCGGAAATAATACCGTGAAGAAGAATATTTCCCCAAAACTACAACGTAACTTGCCTATTTGTTTTCCCAATATCTTTAAATTTGTGTCATTTCTGAAGGTCATTACTGTGCCCAGTTTTTGTTTGTCTATCAAAATAATCATTTATAAAAAAAATCGAGAATAAAGTAGAGAGGATAAAAACTAGCGATTTACATCTTAGTCCACAGAAATAAAAATTGCTTAGAAGTTAATTAATTCACCCAAATTAATGAAATATGCTTTCAAGGATGATTCACAAGCAGAACTTGAATTTTTCTTAATTTTTGGTTAATGACGCGAACCGTATTTATCTGTGTCAAAGGTGGCAAATTTGACGTCACGATATTTTTATTTCCCACAGCCAAATGATAACAGTTTGCCGACATAACTGATAAAAGTATGAGCATCCATGACGAATATGAATGATCATGTAGCGCACGAACTGATTTCCTTCTGTAGGCATTCTTGGCAACGAATCAGTAACTCTTTATCGATAATTGTAAATTGTTACGTGTCACTTACTGCTACGAACTGATTAGAGAACTGTGCATTATTTAATGTAATTTGTTTAGTCCAATTAAATTATGTACATATTTTAAATTGATAATTGCAGGGACTATCGCATTTAAAACGAGCCAGCACTGATAAGCTAAAAGACGTTTTCCTAAAGTATGCATCTTATGAAAAGAATGGGGAGCGTTACATGACTAGTGAGGATTTTGTCCAGAAATATTTAGGACTTTTCACGGAATCCTCTTATAATCAGGTAAGTAAAGATATTCTTTCTTCAAGGAGCATAACACTAAAGAAAACGACTTTCAGGAATCAGTAAAGCTATTAGCTGGAATTGCAGATACTAGTAAAGATGGACTCATTTCATTTTCAGAGTTTCAAGCCTTTGAAGGCTTACTATGCACCCCAGATGCTCTTTATAAAACTGCTTTTCAACTTTTTGATCGCAAAGGAAATGGCACAGTCACCTATGGTGAGTTTTGCAACCATTTAGAATGCTGTGCAGTTGATTTTTGTTTTACAATTTTAGAGGACTTCGTGGACGTCATTCAAAAAACCGAACTTCATCACAAAATACCGTTCAAGTTGGATGGATCATTCATACAACGTTACTTTGGAAAGGTAATATTTTTATTTTAATGTTGTAGTTACTGAGATATAAAATCTCAATGCTGAGGGTATATATTTTTAAATAATTTCATTTTACAAAAGAAATAACTTCCTCGATCTGAAAATTTCAATATTTTTATTAAAACATTTACTAATGCAAGAAATATCACTCGTACGAGAGGGTGTGGCGCTTACCTGTGGGTAATGTTTCTCTGCTACCAAAAGAGCATTGATTCCGTCCAACAGTTCCAACATATATATCAAGAAACAGATGAGCTCTTCATTTGCAGCTATTACTCTGAATGGTTTAATTTAGTCAGTGATTATTATTAGCCACTGCCTGGACTAGTCGAGAAAATAATATAAATAATATTATTTCAGAAATAGGAAAAGATATATAACTTTTTTTGAATTTGTACGATGATTGTTTGACGGAAAGTTAATTTGCAGAAAAACAAAAAGAAAAAAGGGCGAAAAAATAGAATAGAAAATTATGAATTAACAAAAATTTAAAAGAAAAGTAAAAGTAAACTCAAACTACACTTTTGTATTAAAAAAAAGTAATTATTGCGCGTTGGCCCACGTCAATAGTTGTCTCGTGAAAGTCGCAACCAGCCTCAATCGTTGAACATGTGGAAAGGGAATTTCCTGAGCGGATGGCCTGAACAAAGAAGGAACGCTCGTCAACCTGACTGTGGAATCTCAGTAGAATGTCTAGTTTGCGTAGAATAGTACAAAAATTGTATAATCGAGGAGAAGTACGGGGAAGTTCATGAGCATAAATTATCTCATTAAGGAAGCATTGGTTTCTGCATTGTAAAAATGTTTCCAATGGACAACCCAGAAGAATGGTATGGCGAAAATGTACTCGTCGGTGGTGGTCAAAGGCGACATTGATTTTGTTACTACATGAGGCGTCCATGGAAGGGTATATTAAATATCTAAAAGTGAGGATGACTAGAACGAAAGTTTGTATCAGCTTCAATCCAATATGAATCGGCAGAAGCGGAGCAAAAAGCCAGAGCCTTCTCAAAGTACCATATAGCTTTCCTAGCATATTTATAGCATAATAACAGCAAGACTTCGTTTTTTTTATTTTTGACTGTCTAAACCAATTAATGTAATGTTGTTAAGTGTTTAGGGTGGGTAAGTTGAAGTATCAATGCGTAATACATACGTAATACACGTAATAATGTGGAAACTTCATACAATTTCATTAAACCTGCTTGCAAAGCTGTCCGCATTGAATATTGATTTAAATGTGGAGAAAATCGCTTTTATAAACTAAATAGAGTTACACACGGAAGTTATTTTCCGCCTACGATCCGGAGAGTGATTCCCATAGTCCATACCATGTCTGGAAAAAGTTCACGTTCACGACGTTAATCTCGATATGTGCCGTCATGAACGTGTTAAGTTGGAGGTATATTAAACCCTTTGCTGGGTATTAGAAAAATATTTCCTCGCCCTCTATTTTGTGCTGTAAAACTATACAGGAAGAGGGTACTTAACAGGACAGTGTGGTACTACGCACCACACACGCATAATTTTTCATTTAGGAAGCGTCCTGCAATTACATATTAGCACAATAGTCTCTTCATATTACAATTTTCGTAATTTCTAGTCTCGCAGTTTAAACATTTTACACCAACATTGATGATACTTGTATACATTTTTGTAAAGGACACCAATTAAGTGCCCAGGAAAATATGGGAGCTTTATTTCCATTAAAAAATAAGTGTAAATTATTATAAAAAATCAAATCGAAAATTAATGGTTTTTGTTTCCATACGAGTTATTAAGAATGTCCAATTATTTTCAAATTACATTTTCAGGAAAAACAACGGTTGATCAACTATTCAGAATTCAGCCAATTTCTTCATGACTTCCATGAAGAATACGCGATGGAAGCATTCCGCAGCAAGGATCCAGCTGGCACCGGATATATCTCTCCGTTAGATTTTCAAGATATTATGGTAAAAGTAAAAAACCACTTGTTAACCCCCGATGTTAAGGACAATTTAGTAGCGGTAAGTAAGTCATATCAATTGGGAATCACCTTAGAAACTGATTGTTACCTATACAAATGGCAGGTAACCGAAGGTCACAAAGTTAGTTTTCCCTATTTTATGGCATTTAATTCTCTCCTTAATAATATGGAATTGATTAAAAGGATTTATTTAAACGCCACGTCCGGCAGCCGGGTTGAACCAATAACAAAAGACGAACTCTTGTATTCAGCACAAACAATGAGTCAAATTACTCCTCTGGAGATAGACATCCTGTACCAGTTAACGGGCGCTCTGCATCAGACTGGGTAAGTTGTCGTTTCTGATCAACAGTTCATCTACGAAATTTTTTTCCGTGCATATTTATCAGTTCGTGGAGCAAATTTTCAGACGTCTGATAGATATGCGCGCGTATCTGTTTGATCTGAACTCATTAATGCTATGTCTATTATAATAGTATGACCTTTTCACTAAGAATCAATTTTTGCTTTCCCTTTGAACGTTTGCGAATAAAAGTTGGTGGAAACGTAAAAAGATTGACAAAAATAGGCAAGTTGAACTAATGACACACAAAAAGTAATTTTGAATTTTTCCTCATAATAGAAGAGAATCATTACTTTATTTTTTGGTTTACAATTGACATTTAGATTCCTATGGGAACATTTAAAATCGAAAATAATAAAACCATTTCGTTTGTAAGTGATTCCAATTCATAAATTTTGTGAATAATTTTTGCACTTCTCCGTCTTTCTTATATTGTTTCTGAATTTGCCATTTTTCACGAATCGATCAACAGAAGGATAGTCTACAGTGATCTCAGCAATATAGCCCCTGAGCACTACACAAAGCATATCACCACGCGGCTGGCGGAAATTCATGCCGTATCGAGTCCAGCAGACAGATCCATATTCATTCAAATGCTTGAAAGCGTCTACAGATTCACGTTGGGTTCCATAGCTGGCGGTAAAAATTGCAATATTTCTTTGTTAAGTGGTATTGATTGCGATTATTTTTGTAGCTATTGGAGCGACAGTTGTTTATCCAATTGATCTCGTAAAGACGCGCATGCAGAATCAAAGGACTGGGTCGTTTATAGGGGAAGTGGCTTACCGAAATTCGTGGGATTGCTTTAAAAAGGTAAAGCAAGCAAGCAATGCAGTTTTGATTTGAGTTATTCGTCCTGTTTACAGGTTATAAGACACGAAGGATTCTTGGGTCTATACAGAGGTCTTTTGCCTCAGTTAATGGGAGTTGCTCCTGAAAAGGCTATTAAACTCACTGTGAATGATTTCGTTAGGGACAAATTGTCAGACAAACAAGGAGCTATTCCAGCTTATGCCGAGATTATTGCTGGTGCTTGCGTAAGTATTTCAGAGTAATGTCATGACGTTATGTGAATTTTATTATTTTCAAGGCTGGCGCTTCTCAAGTGATATTCACGAATCCTTTAGAAATTGTAAAAATTAGATTACAAGTTGCTGGGGAGATTGCCGGTTAGCATTTCTTTCTTTTGATTTTAAAAAAAGACACAATGTAATAAATTTACTCATAGGTGGTGCAAAAGTTCGTGCCTTAACAGTTGTCCGTGATTTAGGTTTATTTGGGTTATACAAGGGAGCCCGTGCATGCCTGTTGCGTGATGTTCCATTCTCTGCGATATATTTCCCAACTTATGCCCACACCAAAGCTGCTTTAGCTGACGAAGATGGGTAAGAGTGTGATGTGGTGATTTATGGAATAATAGAATCTGAGTTCCCAACATCCTCTTCCCTAATTTGAATTTCCCTCCGCCTAAACTGTGCTGTGTGCATCATAGGGTTGTCTCTGAGCTTAGGCAATACCTTAAAACAAAACACAATTATTTATTATTTATGGTGTTTTTATCGTGTTTTATGCAGCTACAATAATCCACTTACGCTTTTGGTTGCTGGTGCGATTGCTGGTGTACCTGCGGCTTCCCTAGTGACTCCTGCGGACGTTATTAAGACACGTCTTCAAGTGGTCGCAAGAACAGGACAAACAACTTACAAAGGAGTATATGACGCCGCGAGAAAAATAATGAGAGAAGAAGGTCCCAGAGCCTTTTGGAAAGGAACGGCAGGTAAGA
>QYTT01090000.1:49065-69397 GCA_006980735.1 Dasypogon diadema
TCTGTGCTTGAAATTCCAACTACTTATAAAAGCAATAATTAACGTCTACTGAACCCAGTAGAACTGCTGATCACCAGCAGGAACAATACTTCACTTGAAACTGTTGAACAATTACGGCCTATAGTCCTGCTCAAAAAGGTTTCGCAGAATTTCAATGTTTTGCTCAATGGTGTCTCAAGGACGAAAGGGTGAAAACCGCTCGATATACGGGTATCAGGTCCAGGGATTGATCTACAAGAAATCAGACCCGAGATTCCGTTGGGACAATGTCCGTGAAAGTAAGGATAATTATCTCCTTGCCAATAAGCATGAAAGTCTTCTTTTGGACTCTATCCAATGCGGATAATGTAGTGCAGCCTAGATCTGATATGAGTCCTGTAAATGAGCACTAGGTCAAATGGGATGAAGTATTCCTTGCATTGCTGCCGAAAGCCCAGGCATTTCATCGCATTCTTTACAGTAGCAAAGAGGGCTGGTGGAGAATTTGTGTTTGAGAGAGATCAGACAGCGATTCGCCCTACTCCAGGTGAGGATTCTCTCAATATCATTGTTAAGCGATCCATTCATGCGAGCTCGATCATTATAAGATAAAAAGTAATTAAGAAAAAGTAGGAAAATAATGGGGAACAATACATAAACTTACGGTTTTGATATTATAAGAGTTTCAGGTGATACCGTCAAAGTAATAGTTAAAAGAGCATAGTGCCAGACCCTGTCAGAGGCCTTCGAGGTATCGAGGGCAACCATAGCCGCTGCCAGCCTTTGAGGAATGTCATCAAGTCACTAGACGAGCGCCTGGCACCAAAACCACATCGGCGATCGTGAATTAGCAGCCTGTGACAGTCACTCTCCTGATCGCCAAGGCCGGGCAGTCGCATACAATGTGATCTGTTATCTCAGTATTCTTAAGGCACAGCCACGATCTTCATGCTTTTGAGGTGATATCCAAAGCTACCGTACACAGCTAATCATCTGAGTGCTCCTTCCTCCATGCTTACAACTTTTCTTAAAGAAGTTCTAATCGCAGTCTAATTGCTTTGTCAGTTTGCCCACAAGTTCTCATATTTTCTCACGGATTTGGATCCTTTACCATGCCTTCCCCAGTGGCGGAATAAAGTCCTGGACCTTCGAACTGCATATCCGACCTCTGTTTTGCTAAAGCGTCAGTTTTTTGCTCCCTATATATCCTCCAACAAAATCAAGTGTTACTTCACTTTCTGAGACGCACTCATTTAAGTCTTGAGAGAAGACCCCTGCACCTGCTCCGTCCGTGAATATAAAACTATCCTCAGAGCCCTTCTTTGTGACTGATTTGTCTCTAATAAGAATTTTGTTAAATCTTTGGATTAGCCTGACCTTCTTGATCCTGTCCTTGGACATCGTGAGTTCCCTGATCTCTTTTATGTGATCCAGGATTCGTCTATGCCAGCTTAAAATACTGGCTCTCCTTTAAATAGAAGAAGGATTTCTGCCTGGTGTACCGAGATGTATCTCCTTGGGCTAATATAGCAGGACAAATCATATACAAAATCGTAAGAAGTAACCTAATATTTGACCCACATTGAAATGCAGAAGAAAATGAAGTTCTAAGCTTTTGAAAGAAATTTTGGGCAGAAAGTGATGTTAATGAATGGTTCTTATCGGACAGTGAAGATTATCAACTCATTGTAGCTGTGGAAATAATCCCGTGGTTCAAGAAGAATTTAATAAATTAATTTAGGACTTTCAGATTGACATCTGTGCCCGCCACTAGACTAGCAACTTAATGACGTTCATTACTGAACAAAGGAGACTGGTACTCTGCCTTTTAGACAAACTTTCAACATTCTCTGTTCACTATTCTTTTCTCACCTGAATTGGAATTTCCTTTTCTAGCCTTCCTTTCTGTTATCTCCAAAGCTGGCGTACCGCAGGGTTCTGTATTATTCTAAACTCTTTTTTTATTCTTCAGTAATGATATCCTAGCTGCTTTATCTAATCCAATTCACAGTTTTGCAGATGACAATACCCTTGATTTCGTGCAGTCGTTTGACTCAGTTCCTCAAGCGAGTACACAGGTTGGATCACTCAATGGCACGACATTACCAAAATCCTCGTCCGAGGCAAATCCAAAAGCTGTCTGATTTCAGGGCTTATCTATCTGTTTTCTTTGTGGGACAATATCCCACTTCATTCGGCTGTCCAATTCGCATGGCATCATAGGGCTGCTCCCGAGTTCTGACTGGACCATGACAAAATCTGAGTGCGACTCACAAAGCAATAGTTTAAATTTGCCCTTGTGCTGAATGGAGCGGCAGGACGATGCCATCGGATTGTTGTTGTTGTTGTTTCATTTATCTGCAGCTGCTGTTCAATACCAAAAAATTTAATTCTCAGAGTGGATACATGAAAGATTTGTTTTCGTCTGCTTGCTACAATTTCACTTTATTTTCCTATTTATTTATATATCTTTGCTTTGCTTTTTTCAATTTTCTCTTTTCATGGTAAATTTCAATCCACCTGTGAAACTGATATGTGTCCAACGATTTAAAACAAATATCGTACCAAGTGTCCTCAAATAAAACGGGGCAGAAAGCAAATTTGCTTTTTACTTAACACCGTTCGACTTAAAGCAAAGCTCACCTTAGCAGCTGTAGTAGTTGGTGTATGCCATTCTGGTAATACGAATGTTGGCTCGTACGCCTCTACTCCCATTATCCAGCTTCCTTTGCCCATACTTTCTATACAGAAAAGCACGCCAGTAGGAGCCTGCAAGCTTCAGGAAAGGATATAAAGGGACACGCTGCCGAGGTTTCTTGTCATTCTGTTGGCGTTTGTTAACTTCAGCGGATTGTCACTTGGGAGCCGGTTACACTTTGCATTTGTGTCGTACTAGTTCCTTTCGCGGATTTGAATTTGGAAGTGGTACCGATTCAAAGTTTGTGAACTATAAAGTTTGGAGTATCATTCGAACTGAGGTACTGCTGACAGCTTCAGAAACTTAGGAGAACTATTCTGTGATTAGTTTCTTCAGTTGTGATTTTAGTATTGAAGTGTTTCCATTAATAGCAAGTGTTGCGGTGTTCTTGTCAGCGGAAGTTAAATAACTTAAGCCACTCCTCACCGTTCAGCTGCAGTCATGAAAGTCATCCTTCTCTTTTGTCTGCTGTTTATTATCCTTGGGGTTAAGGTAAGTTTTCCTCCAGATATAATCAAGTGGAACAGAGTTTCAAAATTGTGTTTTTGATCGTTCTAATTCAAATTAATACTAAAAAACTGAAAAGTTTTTTCTTGTTTGGAATATAGATACTTTTTATTCAGCCCTTTTAATTGTACTAGTTTGAATTCGTTAATCAAACTCAAATCGTAATGCAGGCTCCTTGAATCCTATTTTGCTCGAAACATGGTCTTTCTTTCAGTTAGACAACCTTCCTTTTAGTAATTTTAAACTCCTAACCGTTTTTGATGTAAACTGGGCACAGACTATCCAATAATAACTTTTTTTTCTAAAACTTTGTTTAAAAATTGTTACAGTCTGTGTTTTAGTAAGGAGTGTATATTTTTATAAAGGTAGATTAATTTTTAGGCTATTTAAAAAGGCACTGACCCTGCTGCAACGAGCTAATTGTACGCGTAATGCAAATCTTCGACGTTCGTTCTCTTTGAACAATTTAGAAAAAAGTGATTAATTGCAGTTGCAGTGATCTTAAACGAAGTAATACAAAAATTATTTGTTACCATTTCACTAGTACTCTACCCTACGCAAAATATTTATGGCCCACTGAATGAGACTACAGACACTAATGGGAAAATAGCGATTATAGAACTCGCAAGATGCACACACTAAAAATAAAAAATAAAAATGGTAGCCTAAGGGTTAACGCCTCTAGAACTCAAATCAGTTTGATGTCCTTCAAGCGTACCCCAAATTACCTTCCACGTCTTGTCGTTAATTGTATGTTTATTTTAAACTCGCTTCATCCGAACGTATTATGAGCTTGGGTGTCAATCGATCCCTACTGGAAGGATCACATTTTTTCAATCATAAAAAATGCGATAAAATGTGCGGACCTACTGCAGAGGAATACTTTGTCCCACTTGATCTAGCTGATATTCATCTAGAAGATTCATATCAGTCGCAGACATGAATATAGCTGCCAAAGGGGCCGGTTGTACTGCATGGTCCATGTTAGATAAATTCCAAAAAAGACCTCTGAGCTTATTGGCGAACGACTACGTCTAATAAACAAAAGATTCTCTGTCCTCTGTTCCTCAAGGATCTATATTAGCCGCATTACTATTCTGCCTCTTTATCGACGAACTACCGAAAGCCGTTGGCGATATTCGTGTCTACAGGTATGTAGATGATGTGCGGGTATACTTGAGTAGACCTTAAGGTATTCTTGAGAACTGCATTGCGCGTATCAACGGTGATTTAGGGAGAGTTTACTATTGGTCCAAATACAATCAGCTGTTATTAAATCCTGTCAGATCCCAATGCACTATATTTTATAACCGCACACTCGATGAAAAGGATATACCGCCTGCGATCTTGCACGAGGTATTGTTTCCTTGGTGGTTTTGAACAGTAAAATGAAATATTGCGACTACGTTAACTCGAGGATTGCTAAGATTTATGGTGATTTGCATAGACCGTAGCTATTTTCCAGTTTTCTGCCCAAAAAAACTCGCTTAAAGTTAATGAAAATTCTAATATTATCCTATTTTACTTTTGGAACTATGGTGTTTACTAAGTTAGATAGCGTTTATTCCTGTTAAATAGTTAATGTCTGTGTAATATTTGTCTACGAATTGATCAGCTTTTTGAAATACGGTTTTGCATGTTTGTTTGCTCTTATGCGCCTTTTCTTAAAAGAACAAGAACCTTTTCGTCCTTAAGATAGGGCAGAACAGTGGGGTTACGACAAGGGTGGGGTTTCTTAAGCAAAACTATCTGAACGTGGAATAAAGTACTATAATCTGTCTTCTCTTGGTCAACTTCAAGTAATATATCTTTAAATATCTTTACTCGACTCGGTAATTGCTTCCTCCTTATGCCTCTTCCTTCAAGCTTTGATTGAACTTTAAAAAATATAGTAGCCGTAGAACATTTACTATTAAGATGGGAATTAACTGTTTCATAACAACGAAAACAAAATAAGGTTTTTATTCACAAGATTGGTGTCGAGAGCGTCTTTGCAGTGGTCAGGAAAGAAAAGATTTTTGAAATTCTGGAATTACCGAGTAGTGAATATTATGAAATTTACGTTTGAAATAGAAAATGATGGCCTGATCCCTTTTTTAGTAGTAAAGAGGATTGATAATGATCTAAAATTTGACACATATAGGAAGCTGACCTTCTCCTAACGTTTCATTAATTCTGACTTCTTTCATTTGCATCAATACAAATATGCTGCCTTCAATAATATGGTACATCGTTTGCTAGCTGCTTCTCTTTCTTTTGAGCCATTTGAAAAATAAATGCGATTTATCGTTGACCTCGCAATATTATTTAACATTCTGAATGTGGTGATATTAAACACAATTCGTAAACAGGAAGACAAACTTTTGAATGCTGGCATGCAATGTTGGAGCGCTCCAATAAATCTGACAAGAAATTCATAAAGCTCACATACCCACTTTTAACCGGAAAAATTTAATACTTTGATGGCCACAATTAGCATAAAAACTTTGGGGAGAGAATTGTGTGTTAAACTGCCTTTGCCGTGAGAGAGCTTTTAAATACAGCTCAGCAAGTACCAAGCATTTGATGCCGACACATGATACCGAGGGAAGCCACATTCAGGGTACCAAGCCGCAAGCATCATTCAATACTGGCAACTTTAAAATATTTATGATTGACAATTTATCAAAATATTTTAGATAAGTTTTAAGTTTTTATATTCTGTAGAATTTATATTATGCATGAAATTATTTTTCCTCACAAATTCAATGATCTTTTCCCTCATTTTAAATTCTTTTAATTTTGACACCTAAAAGTATTTATAAATTTGCATTTATTTTGTCGGTACTACTGTGGTATAAGTATCAAAATTTAAAACTTTCCAAACGCATTGATACTGCTACCAAATGATGCTTGCTACCGCCAATGTGGAAGCTCTCATAAGTTTTCGTTGTTTGAAACTTGAATTCGATACCTGGTACTTGCGGCTTGGTACCTGCGGCTCTGAATGTGTTTCGGCCCTGAGAATCTCTCTACAAAAACAAAATTTTCTCGATCAACATAAAATGCACGAAAAGAGAAAGAGATGCTCTGGCGCTGGGTCATTGGTGAAGATAACGAAAAGTAAAAAGCCAAAAGTGGATCCCTGGGGCACACCACAAGAAATTGGCAAAAAGGAAGGCAAATGGTCATTGTAAAATACGGCCTAAAATCCTTGCGTAAATTAAATGTGCAATAGTTTGGCAGCTCAAGGAGAACTAGAGATAAGTTTCTTGTTAAAAGCTTTAGACAAAGCAAGGAAGGAAAATACGGGCAATTTATCTGCATACTGATATCATAATAAGCGCTCCCTACGGCTAGATCTATCATAATCAGGTAGAAGATTATTTACTGTCGAGGTATTGCGATATTTGCATTCATATTATTTTATTCTGATTTGGCCAAGAGTGGTAGACCTAAAATCAGAATTTTTTAGGAAAAGGAATGACTTCAGAAAATGTCCAAAACAAATGAAAATTTGAAGGCATTAGAAAAGTTTTACAAATATGTGTAACAGGCGAAATAATAAACTGGAGTAAAGCTTTGATGAGTTTAGAGCTGATTTCCTCCATAGCAGATGAATTGGACTTAATTTTGCTAAAAGCATTCGCTTAACGAGGATAAGGTCCAATCTGCTGCCGAAGGAATTATTACGTGATACGAATTTTCTATTCAAATTATTAGAGTTAACGTCACAGCTTTCCGCTTCGTCGGGTGTGCATCCAATAGACTTTCCAAATCGTAAGAAAATATTAAGTTTTGAAGCGTGAAATTGTTTTTTTTTTCAAATCGAATTGCGGATGTTACGCAATTACGAAGTAGCAAAATTCATCTCAAGAGGGGGAGATCCTGTGGCGCTTCCATTTATTTCTTACTTATGTAGTTCGTGAAGCAAGGACAGTGTTGTTACCATTTAGAGTTTTAGGTTTTAAGGGCACCAAACCTCTCAGAAAAAATAAATTATCATTAGTAAATTTAACTCGGTCTTTAATGTCGAGTAAAAAGGATAACTGATCCCAATCAATTGACCACGCTTCTTCACTTAAAGACTGAATGTGGATTGAATTATAATCGTAGTACGAAATGCTTTCAGGTATAGGTTTAATAATATCTCGCATGTCATACGATAGCATGATTAAATCATGGTCTGAGAGACAAGATAGAGAAAATTGGCTGTGGAACAGAACCTTTGTTGTATCGGTGGCGAAAAGCACGTCAAAGGGGGAAGACGTAGGTTCATCGGTAAAATGATGATTGGTTAATAACGGGGCGTAAGAAAATCACAGTGCTTTCATATCAGTCATAAAAATCGGAATAATGTAGGCTGTATCTCTTCGGAAGCGGTAACGATAATGACCGAAACATTGATTATGATTCTACCCTGTTGTCCCACAATTCTGTACTCGTTACACTAGCCGACGATCTGTGTATATTGTGAAATGAAATGACTTATTTTAATCTCAGTTTGAATACCAGAAGTCTTTTTTTACCAGTTTCCGGATTTATTTTACCCGCCTCTTTTAAAAATAATTAAAATGCAAGTTTGATGCAGATATGGTTCATTAAGGGCTTCAGCTGTGTACAGTTTCCCATTAGTGCCTCTCTGCTTTATGTATTCAGATTTCAGGGTTAGTGTGGGAGGTCAATCAGATCACCCAATTGATGGAACCAGGAGCTTGAAATTGTTACGGGATGCTTTGATTATTTTTGAGGTTCTAACCCTAAAATAGGGCGGAAAATTTAATAGCGTACCACTGTGAGAGGAAAATGAAAATTTGCGAGCAGTACAAATATCATGTGATTAAACCGCATCTCTAGATCTGAGCTTAGTAAAAACGATGAAGGTAGATAGATAAAAGGATGTGTTTAAGGACGGGTGAGTAATTTTAATTTTGTTTGAGTTTTGTGAGTTTAATACATTCGATGAGAAGCATCGACTCCAGTTCCTGATTAAAGGAATACCTTCTCGTAATCGAATTAATTTTTAAAGAGCTCCGAGAAAATGTCGAGAAAAATGTTAATCCAAGCATTAAATTCTGCCTCTGAGAATTGCAAAGGGACTTTTTACTGAAAAGCTTGCATGCCAGATTATCAGTGTTTTCTTTTCAAATTATAATAAATGTCATGCTCGAATTCAATGCTTGAAGCTCGTTGAGCTGTAAATATGCTTCAAGAATTAAGGATCTACGCTCCATGCCTTGCTACAGTCTTTCCTCCTAAGAGGAAACACACAGGCCACGGGCAGCTATATTAACAAAAGAAATAAAAATTTCTCTGTGCCTACTCATTGGGGTAAATATAGCTAAAATTATGCCCATTTGCTTTTAACTTTTACCATAACGCAATAAAAAAGCTTTTAGATATTTTGCCCAGATGTAATTATGCGGTTGGCTATGAGACTAAAATCACTCAAGATTTACGAGAGCCCCGCAGCTCAGAAGTCTCCATTGATGTAATTATTCCGATGAATTTTGATGAAGTAATGATTTCAGCAGGACATTGTAACCATTTAATTGTGTTAAGCACTGAACATACCCATAAATTAAATTCAACAAAACTAATGCGACCGCACTCTAAGCTTTTAACACCGCAGTGCCTCCTCTGATTAATAGATAATCACAAATTCGTAGTACGGAACGTTCCCATTCATTGAGGGCTTAGGAAGTCAAATAACATTGTTACATTCATTTCGCAAACTTTAGATATTTTAATATGATATAAAATAAAGAAAATTGTTTGCACAACCTTCAATATTGGGGGTCGTCACCATTAAATGTCAAGTGTTCGTTTTAGGGGATTTACCCGCTACCGTCCTCTACGTTAAAACTCATGGGAGGACTCGTAAACAACTTCGACGCCGTCGCTTTGACCCATCTCTGGATTTCCCACTCGATGGCCAGCCCATCTCTCAGGGAGTTGCGGAGGCGCCTGTGGGCAGGATTGTAGTGTGGACGGGTATTAGACCTATTTCGTCCGGTCCGAGGGTGTTTCGACTGTGCTGATTTCGTTGAAGGTGGTGCGGTGGCCCTGAGTATCCTTCGTATATAGAGTTGATCCTGACACTTCGTGATGGGGTGTGGTGCTAATTGCTCCGTTCCAATTTACGGTGAACTTATTAATTCTGCTCTTTCGCCCAGATTGGTTTATTAATATCTGAATTTGTATACATTTTACCAAGGAGTAGAGTTTTAGGTCATCTGTAATACCTCACCAATATGATTGATAAATAATAAGAAGAGTAAAGGAGCACAATGAGTACTCTGTGGTACATCTGGGTTGACCAGAATTTTCCTCGACAAATAATTTCCAATTCGGACAAGCTATTTACTTTTGAGCTACTTCCTCCAGGTTATATATTCCAGTTGTGCCAACAAAAGAAAAGTCTGCAAAGGTACAGCGTGCACCACTCTAAAGATAAGTTTATGTATGAAAAGACTTTTGAATTTGACATAATCATGTGTCAAATCACAATGTTCAACTCCTCAGGTTGCAAAATCCGAGGGTATCTGCCTGGCTTCAGTACCTACAGCTTTGACCTCCGCCTGGAAAACTATGGTGTTATCCTCAAGATGCAATGCCATACGCATCTTTGGTCCTCACAGAGGATGCCTGCCGCAATATTCTCCTCTATTCTGGATCCATCCGTATAGAAAATTAGATGCGTCAGAGGGGAAATACACAGTCAGGCTCACAATCCTCTCTTGGTGGAATTCCAAGCCTGAACTCTGAAGGGATCATCTCCTCAAGTATAGGTGGTTGTTGTCATTGTCAAAAACGAGAATCTCAGCGACGAGCCCGCATGTATCCAACAGCCTTTTAGATGCCGTAGACGCCGCTACTTTTTTGACGTGGGTTTCAATGGGCAAGAAGAACAATTTCCAGTATCCGCGTGCTGGTTGAACAGAGTGTCCCTGAGTAGGTACCGACGTTGCACTCTTTCTAGGATCTTGCGATGGCGTTCTATCTCCAAGGCCTTCCGCCACACGGCAGCTCCATGGGCAATAGTGGGTTTAAGGTTAACATCCGTACTCAAGTCCCCAACTTTTACCGATGGCCCTTCGGCAGTTAGATAAGACCATATAGGACTTTCGCGCCCTTTCCTACAGGCTGCAGTTTTTCAAGCAGAATGTGCACCGACATTTACACTCGACCTCTTAACCATCCTTATCCCATATCCCCATTTTCCTCCCTGCCAAGGCTGTGCTTAGCATCATAGGGTATCCCCTGAGCTTTGGCATCATCGTAAAAAAAAAGTGTAACCCCCAAATACTTTTAATTTTTTTTTTCTTCAAACATACATGCATAATCTGTTGTTTCTATATATACTATATTGTTAGACTTTTTTATTTTGATTTTTTTTAAATGAATGTAGCTACTTCTTAAAATGAATTTATCAATACTACCTTAATTTCTGTGCTCCCTAAGATACAATGCTTTTTTGCTTGGGAGTAATGAGATTGTAAAGATCTTTGTAGTCTCAATTGTGTTAATTAATAAAGAATTATTATCGTTATTTTGATACCACGAATTTTCTTTTCATTTTTATCTACTCACAGGAAAAGGCCAAAATGGTTTCTTTCCGCACTCTTGGGCAAAAAGTTCATTTGAAATTTCACTGGTTTCATACCCTTTCTGTAGAAGGCCTTCTCATATTTCCCATCGAACACTGGTTGTAGGAGGTAGCTAATTTTGTTGTGTTTTGTACAACGAAAAATTGAAGAAAAGGGCTTAGTGGTCTCGGGTAGAAAAACTTGAAAATCTGTTCAGAATACAATCAGTAGATGGAGATTTTCCCGGAAAATAGAAAACAATAAATACACATGAGGAGTCCTGATACTGCCCAATTATGTGTTAAGAAACTTTCAGCTCCTTATTACTATTTACATTCGATGAGATGGCAATTTCGGTGGAAAAGGAAATGAACTTCCTGTTAATATCTAAACAGCGTAGAATGCAATCAGAACGCCCTTAATGAATTTTTACTGCAATTCAACGTGGATGATGGTCTTTAAAAACAGCTTCCACCTCTCAAGTATTAACTTCCATTTTGTCATACGATTGAGTTGAAAGAAATAATTTCATCGAAACGAAATTAAATGCATAGAGATAGAGATTATGTAACCGGAAATTATGTTGCCTTTTCAAACGTATTGAATTCGTTTTAAAAATATCCCAAATGGAAAAATTCCAAGGAAGCCAAATTTGCAGGTGTACATATAATTTAACAGCTTTTGACGAGGTAACACTTATGATGACCAACGAATTTTTTTGACATCTACGGAAATTTTTTTAAGTGGTTTTCTTTTTCTTCTTTTTGCGGTCCTTTTTCAAGTTCACCAACATGAAAAGGAAATGAAAATGATTTTTTTAATTAAATTGCTTGTAGAAATGAAACAGAAATTAAATTGAAGTGAAAAGTGACGTTGTGGTCCCTTTGATCCCCACTTTAATTTTACATTTATTGTACATCTTGTGAATAAGTAATCTTTGATAAATGCTTTCGAAACTGCACATCTCATTGGAAAAGGTGAATATATTAGCTGCTAATTTCGCTGCGAGTTTGCATCTTCCACCTAACCCCACCACCATCATTCTTTGTGTGCAACATTCATCAAGGGTCACTTCATTTTCGCACGCGGGAAGTTTCTAGTCCAAGGCTACTGGACCTGATGCAGCTGCTTCTAAACTGCTGCGCCTCCTTCTTTGCTGAACCTCAGAGGAAAATGTTTCACTTATCTTATTCAAAAGGTATTATTCATCATTATGGGAACTTTCTTATGCTCCACACACACACACACATACTTGGGCAGGGATAAGACGTACTGCATGAACCGTGTTGGACAAACTCCAAAAGAATCCTTTAAGCTCATTGGCTACGAGACGATTGCTTCTAAAATCGATTCTCTGCATCATCGATGCAATGTCGCCTATCGTACACTCCCTTGTCGCATTGTTTCAATGAAACTCGCACATCGAACCATCTTCATCCCTTCGTCCTAGAGGCAAGACCTGGCAGAACAGTTAAGATTCAACAGTCAAGATTCCTTCTTTAGCAGAATAATACAATGTGGAACAGATTACCATCTTCTGTTTTCACCGTTGACTATAGGTCGCAATTATTTGAACAGAATCTGCACCGACACTTCCGCTCAACCTCCTAATCCCCTTGCTCCATTCGCGTTTACCTTTCCACCAAGGCTGTGCCAAGGATAAATAACAGGATCCTCAATGTAATATCTAATGACGAAACATCACTCGGAAATAACGCATTTGACCCCTCATGCCCCTTCGTCAACACCCTGAGATAGTCTGAGTTCACTAATTTTTATAATAGAAAGAAATGCGGTCTCGGGTCGGGTTATCTCGAAAACGAAAAGAGAGGTCCTGTATCAAATTAAAAGGAAGTTTATGAGGATTCCAAGATATGCAAGAAAAGTGTATGTTAATTACGGTTTGCTTTTTCTTGAAAAATTTGCGTATTTATGCGAAAAAGGGTAAAAAAATGCCAACATTTTGACTTTGAAAATTTGTAGCTCCTAAACGAAGGGGAGCAGGACAGTAAGTGAACACTTATTTAAAAGCCACTATTGTTCTGTACGATATGGCATTAGACTCGCGTATAAGCTATACGGTCTTTACTCCAAAAGGCACCCAAAAATACTCAAGAACCTTTATCTCAGAAATTGTTAGCATTGCTTCTCATTTAAAGTCGCAGTAATTCGCTATTTAATTTGTTAGCAATGTTTTTCATTTTCCTAATTCATTGCTTCACATAAACTAAATAAATTCTCGCAATTGAATTAGTCTCACTGCAGGCGTATGCATTTGACGAAGTCAATTGGCACTTCCATTAAGCACTTCGTCTAGACAAGACACGAATGACTAGCAAAGTAGCAACCTCCTCAACTACAATATAACCATCAACCCTACACGGGGAGAAAAGTTTGCTCATATTGAGAAAATCCTGACATGAATCAAGCAAATAGGCTTTGATTGTGCGTTTATGCAATCATTGATCATTTTGAGGAAATGTTTCTTTAAAATCAACAAGTACTTGTTTTCTAATAATAACTAAGTAAAATTTGATGCCAACAAATCCATTTCCTCATTTCAAACAATCTGAGCGTAAGATTAACAATCTGATATCATCGCATTAATTCTCAGTTTGATAAAATCAAGAAAGTCTTTTATTTAAACCAACACAACATGAGTCTTAAATCAAATTAATAAAAACGTTGCGTGATTCAATAAAAAAATTATTGACTAAGCATCTCGTATTGTTGAAATTATAACCAGTTTGCTTAATTTAAAACTATAGATTTTTTAAAATCAGGTATATCAATATCAGGAATTGCTTGCCAGTAAAGAAGGATAACCCTTTTCTATAAACGATAAAAATTTAAATCATATATCTTTATAATAATAATACATGTACATGTACATATATAGAAGAGACTATAGAAATCTAGATAGCCTAGAAAGAACTATATAATAGTGAGTAGTTTGAAACATCAACTTCTCTGGTGCCACCTTTAAAAAAAGTGCAATTTATTGATTCAATCTGATTTTTTTACAGAAAATTCCTTCTATATGCTGAATAAGCAAAAGAAGAAGATTTGAATTAAAAAACGCATAGGTATATTATAACTACTGCACCCCTGATTAGGTGCAAGTTCGAACAAACTTTTCCAAATTATGAAAATTCGATTCTTAAAGTTCAAAGTTGAAGGGTGTATATTATTGATAGAACTCACATACCCGCAATTACAGAGATATTTAATGTTGGAAAAGAGCTCTTTTCTACAGTAGTATTGATGCTTATATTGTTAATATGTATACTTAATTGTCAATTTTTGAAAAGCTTATACAAACTGCTTGAACAAATATACTGTTATATATTATAATGCGTAATAATAGCACACTCATAATATATTTACTAAAATCAACCACCTTTTCTTCGATTTCATCATATTATTGGAGAAATACTGCTAATATCTAATAAAATCAGTCTATTACGCTTGCATTAAGTAAGAATTCCTTGATTCTAGCAAACCTGCGCCGGCGGCTAAGCGGGCTGAGGCGCACGTCTACAGATTTCTCCCCTGTTGGCGTGCGTTCGAATCCTTACCAGTGGTTGAATGGTTTTTTTACTGATAAGAATTATACTTGCGAAACCACTGGGATGTTCCACGGTACAAATTTCATGTCAAAAACTGTGGCTTATTTGCGACATTTGTTAGGTTAAAATTCCCCGATCTCCTCTTCCCAAAGTTCCTTCCACCTAAGCTGTGCTGTGTGCATCACAGGTCTGCCCCCTGAGCCTAGATAACACCTTAAAAAGAACACTGATTTGCTGATAGTGAAATTTAAGAAAATATCTCATAGTGCATTTTTGGATTTTATTTTTCTGAGGAACAAATTTACAAAAGTGGGTTTTCCTGGGTTAAGAAAACATTGTGATTAAAATCAGAAAATAAATTCTCTCCGTGCAACGTTGAGGTTGAGGGTGCCTGAGCAAAGCATATTATTTAATCAATATTTATGAAATGTTGTTATAATAGTAGTAACAACCACATCGGTCAGTTTTAATTAAGTCGTTTATTTGAAGAGATCATAGCTACCTAAATCTCTCCTTGCCTTGTCTTGTTAAAATATTTCCTTCCACGACTGCAATGTGCGTGCAAATTAAGGCAGAAGGGACAATTTAAAAAACAGAGCTGGTTGTTCCTTTCGTTTCTCTACCATAGTTTTCATTTCAGGACATTTTCAGAAGCTGCTGCCTCACCATTCCTTTGGCCCCCCGCTAACCTTTGATCGATCATCCATTCTTACCCAAGTCCTTTATGAACTCCGGCTACATTAGCATTTTCTTCATCCCAGCAGGATTATGGTGGTTTGTTATAAACTGGGAGCTTATTCACGTGTGTCGAAACAAATGTTTTCTTAAATCCACACAAAATAGTATTGTTGGTCTGGAAGGAAGCAATTGAAATAATCTACAGTTCTCGTTGCTAGAGAATAATTCTGTGTAACTGGCGAAAGTTTAAAGTAATTTCCTGGTAACAAAAGGCTTACAAGAATTCTTCCAATAAATATTCCAAGTTTAGTGGGCGGAAAGAAAACTTCCAAAATTACCAGAAGAAAACCTGATTAATTGCGGAGCGGAGAAATATGAGGCAGGTATTTCTAAAAATTTCTCCTTTCGGATGTTGTCGAGAGTTCTTTTTCGTGTTTCTTAATTAACTCTACTTCAAAGGTGGTCGAAGTAATTTGACGTATCCAATAAAAGACAAACTTCCAGGAGAAATTTTCTTTCAACGATAAAATACCAAGTGGAGTCCCTTTGTGCTCCTCGGGAATAAAGTAATTTAATATGGTACAAACAACATTACCTTTAATTTGAGACTTTCTAACAACGTTTGGAGGTTTGTATGGATTTCAAAGCCATAGTAATCAATCCATTCCCTTATCTTGTAAAATCTTATCTATGCTTCCTGAAACTTTTCTGATTTTTCATACGAATTGAGTTTTTCTGGAAAATTTAATCTACGACCCTAAACGGCCGAAAGGAAGATTAGGAATATAATAATAAATAATTACCATCAAAGGCATTCGGTAGTAAGGAATGTACGAATGTAAAGTTTTTTATGTAAAAATTCCTTGATAGAGCATATTTGCTCACTAATATAAAAGTATTATATACGTATATAGCATATCTCCACGCTTCAAGGTCAATAGAGCCCGAATCCAACGTTTTTAGAGAGATGTCTGTGTGTGTGTATACGTACGTTCCTAGCTTCGTGAACTTTTTTTCGTCTCGAATATCTCCAGAACAAGAAATGATATAGACTCCGGACCAATTTTCCTTTCCAAATTATAGAGAAAGAAAGCAAGGCGCGCAGCTAAATTTTCATTCATTTACTCAGCTTTTCCTTAATTTCTTCCTAGCTTCAACAAATACACTTATTTTTGTAAGTGTGCTTCGTCATCACCGGACACCATAAACTTTAGCTTAGTTTAATTTCTAGAGGTTATTTTGTTCGTGTTTAAACGCATACTACATTCTTTTTTAAATATCCTCACCCTGGTACTTGGTTCTTCAAACAGGCAGCATGACATGAGAAAGTTTTGGGCAAGGCTGTGATTTGGAATAGTGTGCTCCATAAGCAGAACCAGGGTTTAATGTTTTATGAGATCTCTCATAGCACCTTGATATTGAATATTATGTGTCATTTTTGTACTTGAGTAATTACAGTTAAAAAGTCCGACCTCTTAATTTGAATTTAAATTTTATTCTGTTCAAGCATTAGAGGACAAACATTAGAGGACAATACAAAATTCCAAGGAGTGTACATTTTGACTAGCGACCCCTACCTCTCTCTGTTGTATAATTTTCATTATTTTGGAAGAGGCTAAATGTTAAAATTTAAGATATATTCATATTCGTCCTTAAACTTTTTATATCGTGTTTTCTGTTTTGGCATAGAGAATTCATCATTGACCAGCCCAATGCCGCTGTTTTGCTGAGTACAAATGCATACACAGTTCCTACTTCTATGTCTTTCAAATTTGTATTCTCATTATCATTATCATTATCATTAAATTAAGTGTCCTTTGTATAATAATTTCAAATGCGGATATTATAAATTAATTAAAGGAACTTGGGTACGGAAGGGTAACCGGAAATTGTTGCTTTGCTTTTTTACAATTTGATCCATAAGTTCTTACTTACCAACAGGTTAATGCCATTAACAAATGAAGCAAATGTTCCAGTTTTACATTATTCATTCTGCACATCCATCCTTCCGCATCTGAACAGTCGGACCAGGAGCACGTATAGCGCATCAGACCTTTTACCTCAAAGGAGTCAGTGCTTAAGACTGAATTATTGATTTGTTCCTTCCTTTAGCAATTTAGAAAGAGTAGAGTAAAGAGTTTCCCATCGTATGTTACTTCTAAAATTATCGCATTTTCTCTTAATCTTGAGTCAAGGACTCACTGTTTTTATCTTAAAATAAGAGGGGTACGGAGGTAGTTTCTTTTGAGTCTTTTTTGGATTTTTACAATGATTCTTAGTTAGTAATTAAATGTAATTGAGATACAAAACTTCTAGGCAATGTAACAAGACGGACATGAATAAATCGACATAATTATCTTTTAATCCTGAGTAAGAATCGAGTAATTTTTATGGGCCTACGATGACTCCTTCAAGGTGCTACAAACGGTAGACCATTAAAAAAGGATAGAAAAAACCAAAATGTTACTAAAAGCGATAAATGTCTCGGCCTTATTAAGAGCAATCTTCACATATTGTCAATTCACATTATTGTCAATTTTCATGTCGGTAAACACATACCATTAAAATGTTGGACGACTTCGCACTAAAACTATTGTTTTCAATAATTACAGTATCAAAGAGATTTTTTTTACCAAAACACTTTTACAAGCAGGTGTACTAAGTAGACAAATAATGGACGATTCCGATATCGGGCAGCAAGGATGGAGGAAGGTGCAGTCAGACGTAACTTTAATTCATCTTGATTACAAGCTTTTGAAACTGATCATGAATTTCTGTGGGTGGCGGTACAAGAAGCCAACTTTACCCTTTATATATGTATGCTCCGTTGTAAACTCGAAAGTAATCCTATTAGGGCACTTCAATCAACCACATCACAATTTCACAATTGGGCTTTATGATAGCATTGAGAATTGTATGTGTTCTATGCTCCATTGAAACCTATAACCTTACCTCGTATTCCTTACTCAATATCATGGTGCTGCCGGGCTGTGTGACTTAAAGCATTATAATAATCAATTTAATGTTAATGACAGACTATTAGACTTGGTTCGAACAAATATTTCTTTTTGCTAAGTTTATTTTATTCGTCATCATGTTTACTTTCTAAGATTGGCACACATCATCCTTCTCTTAACATAAGACTGAACATGACATGTAAAAAAACACGGTTTTAGTGATTTTTTTTAGCGAGACATATCCTTATTACGCATAGTTTTGGGACGAACAAAATGTCGAGGATTTTACTTCACTTTACCCAATTCAGAGATTGAAATTCGTCTAGTTTAGAGTTGTAGGTGGGTTGACACATATGAGATACTATTGGTGTCTACGCAACAAAATATTAACCTTAAAAATTCGGTTGCCTGCAGTAAGAATTCTGGTGCCTTTAATAGTAGCCGTGTTTTTTTTAGCAACGGAGTTATCAAAGCTCAAAAGGACGGCGCAACCTATCGAATGCAGAGTTAATTCTTCTTCTTCTTCTCTTTTTCTCTTCTTAAGCAAATCCAAGAAAAGTGAAAAACGCTAGAAACATGAAATTTATCATGAAGTTATTTTTACCTACATTTATGTTTGATTCAATTGCTTTGATGATCAAAATTAACTTTTAAATACACAATCGGCATCTATTTTCCTGCAGAAGAATGAAATAACCAAGTAAGTTTATTAACTCCGTAAAATAACCGAGTTAATTTTACCCTGTTAATGTATGGCAACTCTGTACTCTACTGCCAAAAGAACGCATGCGCTCATATTTTAAAATATGATACGTAATTCCTGTGTAAGGTTCGATGATCCTAGACAGGTTTATAATTATCATTTCGTCACTAATTCTAACTCTCATGCACTTACAAAATGTATTCATTTTACCCTACTTTTTTACTATAGGTTTGTTCAAACCTATAATACCCTACGTATTATAGGTTTGAACAAACGTTGATAACGCATCGAAATATTCACGATACACAGAAATAAACTCCATTGCCATTAATGGGAGAAGAAAAGAAATTGTTTTATTAAACGTCCGTCGACGATGTCCGTCTGTCTGTCCGCGAGTTGAAATTCGGTACACAGATACTTTATTAAAAGTGAAAGATAAAGTTCGTAAATGGGGCTAATTTGGACAACTCCTTTATAGGGTTGTCATATGACACCTCCAGCTATGTCAAATAAAAAACCGATATTTTCTTTCTAAAACGAGAACGCTTCGAAGTAAATGGATAAAATTCAGCACGCAAGTACTTTAGTAAAATCTAAATATCCTGGCAGAAAATTAACCAAATCGGGCAACTCCTTCAGAGGGCTGCCACATAAAAGTTTTATCTGACGTGCAAATTTTTTCAAAAGTTTTTGCGATCTTCATGAAAATATGAATATATTGGTTTTCGAGGTCGCTGATTGGGAATCCAGAGTCGGATTTCTTAAGTTCAAAATGGCGCATCCAATATGATGCACAAGATTTTCAAAACGTCAATGGAATGTTGGCAGAATGACGGATATATAAGTTTTTGGGGCAGATTACATTAACGCTTAAGAATTCGACATGGCGGATCAAATATGACGGTCGTAAATGTTAACTTTTGCAAGAGTTTTTCGATCATCACGAAAATAACTCCATATGGATTTTTGGAGATCGCTGATTTCGAATCTGGAGTCAAATTTTGGAGGTTCAAAATGGCGGGTCCAATATGGCGGACAGGGTTTACTACAGGTCAACGGAACATCCACGAAATGGCAAACTAAAGCTAAAGGGTGCATCGACGGGTTGCGAATAGTAGGAATGCCTCCAGATTTGAACATCTAAGAATAAGTAGCCGCGGACAATTAACTACAAACGCATTATTTTCTTTTCTTCCCTACGTTTAAGGTGTAACATAATTGGTCTAAGCCAATTATAGCTGCCTTTCTCGTTTCCTTTGAACTTTGTTCTCTTAATACTAGTATTGCAGGCCTTTTTACCTTTGTGCGTCCTGATTTTTTTTGTGTTTGCATATCCCTATGAGGTACCGAATTTCACAACAAATTTTAAATTACGCTTTTCCACTTATTAAATGTAAATTGTGTTATGGGACTATAATGTGGAAGTGGTGTTGTGGCATCTGGGCGTCAGGAGCTGGCCGTGGAGGCCCGAGCTGAGACTCAAGTGAGCCTCATGCTCTAGACTGAGTCAGCCGGGAGATCTCACAGGAGTCACGAAAGTATTCCTCCTGACTTGCCACTCAGCCCTGATGAGAGGCTGATGAAAGCCAGGAGGAGCTCTCACCCTCAGGAAGCCTCACCACGGACCTCGTCCTAATGAGAGACGAGTATCCGTGTTGAAGTCTTCCTAAAGG
>QYTT01090000.1:79211-93530 GCA_006980735.1 Dasypogon diadema
CACTTCACTTTAAACGGATGGTACAAAACAAACTATCACTTTCAAAGGCTTTTGATCGAATGAACGATAAAAATGCGGAAAAAACCTTATTCGCGGGGAATAACCGAATTACTAGGAAAAACGACACGCGTTTTTCATATGGAAAAATTTGGTTGAATCACACGTTTTACATTGCAGCCATTGTCACATTGTAGGGAATCTGCAGGGGAATCAATTTATTCTCTCTGCATTACTAAGGATCAGAAATGGAATCAATTGATTATTTTGAAATGAGTTTCGAACTGATTCTTTTAGAATCTATTCTATTTTTCACAACTGGGATAGAGCTAAAATTTTGCACACAGCTTTAGTTCTGATGACAGTACAATATAGAATATCTAATGTCGTTCTAAATCCAAACGCCCCAAGGTGGTGGCTTACCTTTTTCCTCACAACCCCCTTGACATGGGTATCAAATGAAAGGTTTTAACGAGTAGAATACAATATAAGTTACATAACGTTATTCTAAATACAGTACAAAACAAACAAATACAATACAAAAAGAAATTGATACACAAAAATAGTAGGAAAAGCGAGCGAATGAAAGTGAAGCGAAACCTCTGAACAACGTGAAGCATACCTGCAATCTATGATGCGTAATTATATTTCACAAATAAGAGCTGAAGGAATACCACAAGCTCGTGATATTCGATTGCAACAGGATCGTCAACATCTGCAAGCTCTCATTGCTGATATGGCTGCAATCGTATCTGTGAAATCTGCACAAAATGATGATAACCTAATCAGATTTACACAGTCCGCTTCAATAAATTTGCACAGCTATATCTACCGCCTTAATTGTCATGTAAGCAATCATTGCAGTTATGTTCACGCTGCAAGACTCACGTCACCAGTAAAAAAACCTTGCAATGGCGAAGTGTTAGCAGAATTAGAAAGAATGAGGAATTATCGACCAGAGCAAATAAAATGATGGCCTTTCAATAAAAAGAGGCGGGCGGCATACTAAAAAGTCAAACATAAATTAATTAAAAAGTGTTTTTTAAAAACAATGCTTTTCTTTTAAAACCAAATTGCACTTCGGTGAAAATATAAACTGACCAGAATAATTTGCAACATTTGTAGGAAGAAAACCATTGCGCGCTCATAAAATGTTACTGTTGCTATTATGTTACAACATACTATTCGTAACATGTTTCATCATAGTGCTGATTGTTAATAAGTCTAACTATAATATTACTTAGGAAAATTGATATAGGTGTGATTCAATACCTTTTATAAAGACGATATGTAATAACTTGACCAGAAAGAAAGTGGTGAAAGTATAGGGGAAGAATTCGAATAAGTTTTACTTGTGGGCAAAGAAACACTTGCAATGAGTGGTTTGGATGACACTATAAAAGCTCGGCTTCATAGGTGTACTGTGAGGATTAATAAAGATAAGAATGCATATGTAAATTAAAATGATTAAACAAAGTATGGTAAAAATGCTGAATGAGTACTGATTATAATTACGCGAAATATTAAACAATTCAAATGTCCAGTTCATGATGAGTATCACACTAATTCTGGTTTTTCAAAATACCGATCTTCTTTTATTTCATAAATCCTCTGGAGTTACGTTACTGAAGTGTTACTGATTAGGTACTGAAAAAAGAAGTATATTATATCAATAATAACGTGTTATTAAGTCTCCATATATCTTCTGCTTTATTCAAGCGTTGACCTTGTCCGATTATTCGTTTGAGCCACTGTAAGACTCCTATTAATCGTGAAACTAATATCCGAATTTATCCTATAACATTTTTTTACGATTCTGATGATGATGGGGCAATAGCCCCAGTGTTGCTCAATAAGAAGCGAGTTCGACTGGTCCCACAAAACCCACTGCAATGCTTTGCAGAGAAAGCAGACTTGACTGATCGACCGGTCTGATTACAATCAGAAGCCGTACGCGTCGATATCACACGGCGGGATTATAGGGGGAACTAGTTATTTCAAATTGATTAAAACTATTATCCAATCGTACAATTATTGCTACTGTTTTGTTAAGCGCTTTTGTGTTTTAGAAATAGTCAAAAAATCGTTGTAGGACGAAATAAATCTCAAGAGAAATATGAAAATCCCTTTTTGATATTGAATGGATTTTTACAAATTTACAAAGGCATTATGTGTGCATTTTTATTTGAGCTTTAATTGAATTACTATAACTTTTTCCATGTTCAAATACAACAAATATTAAATAGCAGTTTGCAATTAATTCATTCCGCTAAAATACTTGTTTTTCGATCCCATAGAAATTATCAGAATTTATTTTGGGAAAGCCAAACTTTCTCATTTTCGACGTGCTCTTTTCTTATTAAGACCCCAAAATTAAGATTAATGAAATCCTAACTCATTGATACATTGAGTTACTTTACGCTGAGGTATTATGTCATGATTCGCCTCGCCATTTCGTGTGACAACTGCTTTTCCGTGGGGGAGATTGAAGAGATCAAAGAATTCCAATAAAGTTTGTTCAGGCCTGCAAGCAAGGTTAACATTTTCTGTTGAACTCATGAAATGATAGAAAGCCGTGAATGTTTGGGAATCAAATAGCTATCAGGAAAATCGATTTATTTCCTTTACCTTACTTTGTTGGGTGTATTACAGCCCTCACTTTTTATAGCGACGTTTATTGCATTTCCTGGAACTTCCTCGTTGTTAATCTTTCCTCTATATATATGCGACGAGAATGTTTTATTTTCAAAAACAAAAAATGCAAAAAAATTCTGTTGGAAAAATTTAATTTATATTTCGTACACATTTCGTCATATTGCCTACAACAGAAATGTTTTACATTTTTTGTATAATATTTCGCAGGAAAATAAATCAAAGCTGGATGGTATTAAGATAATAACGATTTTAAATTTCTTTCTAGGCATGGTCTCCCGTAAAGAATCCTTTCGAAATGATGGGCCCACAAATAAAAATCCACAAAATATCAGGTAAGTTGTAACCAGCAGTTGTGATAACTTACAGCTTAGACGGAGGGAAATTAGGGAAGAGAAGATGGGGAAATTAACTTGACAAATGTTGCAAATCATCCCAGTGACTTCGCAGGTACAATTCTCGTCAGTAGAATTGCCTCAATCACTAGTATCCAGATATATCAACGCACCCTGTGCAGGATTCGAACCCACGCCAGTAGAGGAGAAAATCTGCAAACGTGCGCCTCAGACCGCTCTGCCACCGATGTGGGTACATGAGAACGATGAGAATGAAGTCGACGAGAAAAGATTACAAAACTACGGTTGTGAATATATATTTAGTCCTATGTGTTTTATATTTTTTTAGTTATGTAAAATATTCGTTTTAACTAGTTTGGTCGGCATGAGAGCAGGTTTTACGATCCTACTCATAAGCAATGCAACCCTGAAAAAAGGTTGGTTTGATGTCGACTAAGGCACGCTTCCTTCCCTTCCCCTGAGAAACCGGTTTTAGACGACACAACTAGCCCAGTGTGTTCAGACCCAGACGTCTGATCCTCTACTTTCGAGACATTCATTACAGGATCAAGCAATTGATGAACATAGAAAGCGATATTGTCCAAAGCCTAGGTCTTAGAAGATCATTTTTATTTTGTTTTTTAGATTGCTAATCTGATGGTGTCGCAAAGTCGCAATATATTTTTGAAGATTTTCCCTCCGGGAGAGTTTAAGTGGTGGTACCCCGATACCAGTAGCAGTAGTATTACTAACCACAATGTGTAATAGCAGTATTTACTACTTCCCGAAAAAGCTTTGGATATTGTATCGTCGCCTAAGAAATTTAGATGATATTCTCTTGGAATCAAGTTTAAAAAAATCATTACTGATTGTGCTGTATTTAGGATGATCAACGGGAAACAAGACTTGCCTCCAGGAATAGCCAGATGCAGAGGGGCTTTGCATTCGCAAGCTTTTTAGAACAGAATAGTGTCTCGCTTCTTCTTTTCAAGCAGCAGCCGCCGACCACGTCGCAGCCTTCATATTTTCGTTACTATACTGTACTTTTATTAAAACTTTTGTAATATTTGGAATTACTTTCATTAACTATATATTTCGATTGAAAATGAAAATCTCAATTTGCCTGCATTTGAAGCTCTCACTGTGCAGATTGCTCAAACAAATTAACGAATCATTTCAAAATACAGCCACTTGTCAAAATTAAGTTTTTGAGTTTTTATTTTTATTCTGTGGAGAGGGCTGATTAAATTTCCACCGCCCGCGCCATAGCTCCTCTGCACACTTTTTACTTCACTTTTAATTTTAAAATCATCCTAACTTCCTTGGCAAACATCTTTTGATTTTTGAAAATAATTTTACCAGAGGAAATTACCACCAATATTTCGGGGACATCAAGAAGCTAATTATTGCTCCTTTCCTCAGAAGATTTTATTTGCAAATATTTGCTTTGCTGTGTTTGTTTCATTTTATTCTAAAAATTGCTTTGAAAAGAGATAAGTCATTAAGTCAATCTAGCTCAAGGAAGGCCAGGAAGGCGAAAAATGAACAAATTACCCTCACTGTCCGCACGGGCTCCTTTGCTTCTGGGTTCTGGTACTGCACTGGACGCCAGTAAAAGGAATTTTTGATTACTGAAATATTACGTTTTGACCGTGACCTTTTTTTGAACGATAAGAATGTAAATCCATATCTTGCATTAAATTAAGCTGGAAGGGACGATTTATTTAATATTTCATTGCTGTTTTCTTAAAACGGAGTACAAATGTATTTTACAACGAAACCACTACATTTAAGGGATCTGGAAGTGCACAAAGTTAATTCTTGAAAGTACATTTAAAGGTGGGTTGTGTACGATAACCAGGAGGTAGTTATATTCTTAATTACCTACATGTGACGTGCAGTCAAAGCTCAGTGGATGCCCTATGATGCTTTGGTGGAAAGGAAATTTGGGATGAAGAAAAAGGATTAGGAGGTTGAACCGAAATGTCGGTACACATTCTGCTGGAATAATTGCGGCTTATAGTCGATGGGAAATACAGAGGATGATAATCTGTTCCACATTCGTAAAGTTCGGCTGAAGCAGAGACGTGGAGGAGGGTTAGGGGATCCAGTGAATGTGTGATTCCTCGCAAAGTTGTAATAAAGATCGGAAAGTTTATATTTTTTAAGCACAAGTCGTGCCGACCACTTCAAGGTGTTTCTCAAGGCAGCCCTTTAGGACCTCTGCTCTTCACTATGTTTCTTAATGAGGTTGTTGATGTTTCGTATTTACTAATAGTCTTTAAATGTACACTAAAATTAATATTATTTACAACTGCCTCTCATTATGCAGTGATACACGATATACGATCTCGAATGTTCAATTAAATGTGTCTAAGTAATATTTTTTTTATCGTAATTTAAGTTCAATTTTTTTATATAAATTTTTGACAATATTTTAGTCACTAGAGTCAGTGAAGTTCCTTTTTGGTAAAATTTCCCATATGGAACTTGCAACTTTCAAAGCTTATCGACGTTTTGGCTTTCTCAAACCTAACTCAAAAAACTCCCTTACCCTTGCTTGGTCACAGCCTTACTAGTATTCGCATCAACCATCTGGTGTCCCTATTACATTATACACCTAGGGAGGCCCTCGCCTTCTGGGTTCCAGCCACCCTCCACAATTTTACAGTCATGCATATGTAGGTTTTTTTAAAGTAAAATCTAATAACAATTTAAAGTTTTCATACATACCTGAATTAGGAGGTTGTATACCCAAAGAGTTCAATGTTAAGGAATTGTGGCTCAGACGCACGATAGGAATTGATTTAAAAATACGAAAATTCGGTCACGTATAAGGCCTACAATAGAGGGTAGATTTTTAAGCACTAGAAAGCTGTTTTATAATAATATAAGTAATTCAACGAAATGCTTTGAGTGGAAGTGTTTAAAGTGGATATGATTCCATTATTTTAAGAACTTTTTTGCCCATGGTGTGGCGCCGGGTATCTTCACTAAAGTGGTAATTGCAGTGCTTTGAGATAACTTGAGCTGAATATTTTACTGAATTTCTCAGCCCCTTAAACCCTTTTTCCTTTCAATTTCCGACCCTTTACTGTGAAATTTGAATTGATAACTTACCAGCTGTAGTAGCATCAGAAATATTCGTAACGTATAATTTTTTACTATCTGAGGATATGGTATAAATGGAACACAAATACTAACACCAATATTTTCTTTTAAAAAAAAGCAACAACATCTGTGATTTCTTTTGTCGATATAAAATGCATGTAAATAACAAGTGGAAAAAGTTATTGCCTTGTAGGAAAAATATTTCGGGAGGTTTGAATTAATGTCCAAAAAGAAAATGTGAGAAGATTTTGTGGGACAAGTGATCTCTATATCTGCTTCCAGCAAAAGAAAGTACAAATCTTAATTCAAAGATTTTATGCAAAATTTTCCATCCAAGCTTATTTTTTACTGTTCTTTCACCACCTGACCACATATGTTATTCGTTTTTTTTGTCCGGAATGAATAAAGAAATATACGCATATTTTGACCTCACTTCAGCGTGTAGTTTGTTATCGACTAAATGGATTGAGAAAAGTCCCCCAAAACGGTTTTCATAATCTTAGTTCGATTTTTCCAGTACAAGGGAAAGCTATCCTCTTATGTTCAATGTAATGAAATATCTCGGTAACAATTAAGTAACTGATGACTTGATGACATTTTTTACCGAATGCTGGCATCAATGTCTCCATAATTTTACTTCATCGGGAGTGGTTTCACTTTCAAGTTCAAGTTCAACAAAAGAGATAGAAAACTACTAACGCTTAACTAAGTAATGTAACTAGCCAACTAACTATAAGCGAAAAAATAGAAAGAAAGAAAAGAAGACACCGATCTAGACTTATTATTATACAAAGCAGAAACAGAAAATATTACCTGAAATAATGCATGTATCGGGGGGACAAGAACATAGCGCCTCAAGAGGCGCCTCGCCCGGCAAGGCACATCAATTGGTGGAATATAACTCCGCTACGAAACTCTCCGAACTCCGAAACTCCTGAACCATGAAAGTAAGAGCCTTCTATGACAGAATTACGAAAATGAGGTATCAACAAATCGAGGCGCCTAGAGGAGCCCAAAAATTCCAGCAGACTATATAGGTAATAAGGCTACTTGCTCTAAATGATTCTATGCATAGAAGCAAGAAGCTTACATGAAAGATAGCTGTTTAAAGAACAATTAAACAAGCAGCTTTGGGTAAAATAGGGACAGAGTAGAGACTTGACAAGACGTATGCGTGTATGTATAGAAAATAAGCTAACGGACAGCCTCAGGGCCTCAGGCGACGCAACCCACCAAAAATTGTACCCAGCATCTCGCCCATGTGAAACTAACAAGACAGGCTTTCGCTAAGATGAACTCTAAGATTCTTCCTTCGGGCAGAGTAAGAACAGTAAGGTTGTTCAGAATGACAGGAGGAAGATCTGAGGAGTCATTCGAGCGATGGCGGGAGGCAATGCACTGCGATTTATGCGGGTTAAGCAGCAAACCATTCATAATCGCTCAGTCCGAGATATTTATGCAGTCCTCAATCAGGCCAACAGGTCTCTCGAGATACACCTGCACATTATCAACGTACATTTGAACTTTACAGTCCTCAATCACTTTCGGAAGATCGTCAATATACAAATTAGAGAGTAGAGGGCCGAGAATGGACCTTTCAGGAACGCCATGTACGAGGGGCAGGAACCCAGAGAAGTAACCATTCACCCTCGTGCCCGCTGAAACCGACAAGATAAAAAATGCTTCATAAGAGGGAACTTGTTCCCCTTATAGCCTCGAAATGCCACCTCCTTACTTATCATTAGTTAACGCTTCGCAACACCATACTCTTTTTTTCGTTTGAGTAAAAGGCCAACACCTTCAGGTTAAGATTAATTTTGTCACCTATACGAGTGAAGTTGGGTTGGTTTTCTTTCAGATTGTATGCACGTAACATCAGAAGCCGGTGACTTTATATTTAAGAAATCCCCTCATCTAGGATCACCGGAATATCGAAGCGAACTGAACTCAGTGGATGTCGGAGACCCAACTACAGTCTGTGGCCTGTATATCGTGGGAGAACCAAACAGCATAGTCGAAGTCACAATGAAGCATGTTGACGTGAACTGCGAATCAGGGGGACTCATGGCAGTACGTATACATACTTTGCTATGCTATTCAATGGTGAACACTTGCGAATAATCCTTTTTTCAAGTTTGTTGACGGTTGGGAACTCAACGGCCAGTACTTTCCGCCTATGAAGGAGAGTCACAGGACCCTCACTGAACGAGTAAAAGAATTCTGCAATGACTTTACCAATTGGTCAGTTTGGAATTAATGGCTTCGAGCTTGAGTACTGATAGTGTGCTATTTGCAGGTTTCTGAAACCATACAAAAAGGTTTTTCGATCCAACCAGAACGCTGCACTCTTACAATATAGAATTCCGCTGCGAGGGTCGTTCATAGCCAACGTCCGTTTTAGGAAGAATCCTCAACGTAAGGCTGCCTAAATTGCTAAACTACTTGTACATGTGTCCCACTTTTGTAGCTTGCAATATTCTGGTGGAGGACACTTCATCTGTATACGTTTTAAACAATTTTGGAAGACCAGGCAATTGTACACTAACAGCGCTTTTCCCAGCAGTTGTGTCGCTAATAAGGGTTACAGTTGGCGGCCGAAGCGGACGGGACAGTCGACTGAATTATGAGGTAAGCGATTAACCCATTCTTGAAATCCTTGATATTAAATAAATGCACCCCACACTTGATAACCATCTTATTTCGTTTGGCAGTGCAATCTAGAGGACCGACTAGAAATCGGGGGATCTGCTGGCTTGGATTCAAGGGATTTGGAAAAATCAAGCGAAGTTTGCGGACACACGGAAAAACAAGGTAAGTTCAGTGCTTCAACCGAAACAATTTCTAACAAGAATAAAATCTGCACACAAGGTCCTGAGCAAGCAATATTTTGTGGAGTGACATCCATTCGCCTTATTTCGTCGGGAAAGCACCACAATGAAGCGGAGATACTGATTCGCCAAGCCGACGAAAATGACCTGGACCTCGCAACCTTAGTCTGCCCGTTATAATTTTCCAACAGGACGCACTGCAAGTTATCTGTTGAACCTTAAACAAATTTTCGTTTCCTCCTTTTCTTGATTATTTAGCTTCTGTGTGCCCGTTGTGGGCCGTTTTATGTAAACCATTGTAATTATTTGTGAATACTATTAAACAATGTATAGTATACTGCGCCAATTGCCTTTTTGTCAATAGCCCCAGTTCAGGGACCCGTGATTCCCAGCAGCATAATTTTAATTTGAGTTCTATCAACTTTTTTTAGTTCAGGCAGAAGGTATACCCTTCCAAATTAATTCTCTTCTATTTGTACCCTATTTTTAGATTTCTCAGAAAACTTCAACTCGGACCTGAATGCGAAGGTTGTGTAAAAGTGGTAAGGGTTTCCTTAAGTGATAAATTGATTTTTTTAAAAAAGTAAGTAAACCGAATTACATCTAAGGATCCGAAAGCAGTCAATACCTCTCTTCTTGGAAAACGGGTTCCCCAACCCCCTTTTCACCCTATGTCCAGGGAGCAAAACTGCAAGCAGAATTTTGAGTAGTTAATTTGGAGGGCATTTTTCCCTTTGCATGCAGGGGCATCCTCTAATTTATATTATATTGTAAAATGTTTGCTGATGAAAATGCTCATTACCACTTAGGTAAACTATTCTTGCTTAATTCCAAATTCTTCTGAAAGATACACAAGTTTATAGATTGCTAACGAACATTATCCATCAGGTGTGGAGGGATGTGGGTATTGCTGAATAAATCAGAATGCATACTTTTTACACGACTGTGTGTTTCCTTCTATGGCCCAGATTTTTGAAAAGGAGCTATCGTTAGATTCGTCTTGATTCCAAGAGTGAAAATGGCTATATTAAATTAAGGATAAAACTATATGGTTGATTTTAGGTGCCACTTTGTCAAATTGAAGGTATTTAAAGAAAAAATTCAAAAACTTTTGTCTTAACCGTCTTAACTTGCAAAATTATAGATTTGTAGTAGAGTTTATAATAATTGTATCTTATGTGTATTTAATTAAAAATTGATATTCTACGCCTCTATCGAGGCGCAGTGGTGCAATTTCCAATGAACACTGGCTGATAGATCCATATAAGAAACCGGACATGAGATTAAAAGTTCTACGGTTTTAAAATTCGAGTTAAAAACATAAACTAATTGTTATCTAGACTTTCTTCGAAACAAGATATGTCTACTTAAATACAATTTAACTTTTATATTTTTAGTACTTAAGCCCTTAAAAGATAAACTGTAATATGAATTTTAACACGTTTTTTATTTTGAAAAGTTCTTTTTTGCACACAAGACAAGTGGATATATTTAATTTGTTTATTTTATGGGAATCCCCCTTTTTTTTAAAAAAAAATAACACCTCTCCTTTAAACTATGGTGACATGCTTGTTCTATTCGTAGCCCTTCTAAATCTTTTGGCAGCACTGCATCGAAGGACGACCAAAATCGAAACTGTCGGCAACCAATTCGCCGTTCGATGGAAGTTGGCAGTTCCAAATTTGTTTGTTTAGTGCAGTGAGAATATACAGCAGGAGTATTCAGTCGAAACTCGAGCAAAAATGACAAGGATTAAGCAAGAGAAACAGAGATAAAATTACAAACAATTTAAAAAATAGTTTTTGTATTTTCAAAAAGACCACAAAAAATATTTTAATGACATCACTAATGCAGAAAAGGGAGGCAAGTATTTCTTTCAATTAACTACATTCAAAATCTGCAACGCTTTCCATTCGGTTCAACCGAAACCTTCAAAACTACAAGCCATTCACAAGAAGAAGAGCGACAACATTGCACTCTTTTTTATGAATGCTTTAAGATAGGCGAAATTGGTCTTATATACTTCATCAGCCCATGTACTATCCACAAAGCACAATTCAAGGTCAACGAAAGTTTTCCACTGCAAGTTTTTTTTCTTCTTCGCTTTTCTTCTTGTGCATGACTTTTAGTTTCAAAGGTTTTGGTTTAACAGCTGCATCCATCGCCCCGATATTTGGATGAGCTAGTTAACACATAGCTTGCATTGGTGTAAGATTGAAAATTCCATGCGGCTAAATTTAGTGGTTAGAAAACTAAATTGCCAATTGTATAATGAAATAGCAAATCATATGATGAAATATGAACGTACGAAATCTGAGAAAAAGACATTTCATATTAAAAACATCTTATGTTAGTTGTCTCACAATTTATAAAATTCATAGTTACAACAGTCCTTTACGTACAATATAACGGTCACAACATATTTTTCACTTACTGTTGTAATGTTGAGCTTTTACTTTTTAAACATTTTCAACAAAACACACTTCGCTTCACTTTAATTTTGTCGTTCACTAGTTGTATTTATTAATTTGGTTTTGGAAATCAAAATTTTTACTTTCAAACCGCCATTAATTTGCAAAATAACAAAAATATTCCAGTATTATGACAGCTTCCAGTCCTGGCAAAATTAATTGTTTAGAATGAAAACAAACACTGTTTTGAGCATTTAAATTATTATTGGTATCTGTATCTTTTACTCTTGCTGTGCCATATTTGACATAATGCAGCTTATTACTTTTACCTGAAAAAGTAGTTAATATGGAGGGGGTGTGTTAGTGGCGTGCAGGACTAATTTGGATTGCGCTCTCGTAATGTGCCACGCTTTAATTCCTTCACCAAACGCCGAATAGTTTCATAGCAAGATCATCACTAACTCAATGTATCGCTATTTTCGAAAACTTAAATCACACATCGAATTGGAATTTTGCCCGTTCTGCGCTGTCACTCGAAACTCTTGTATTTAAGTAACTGTCAAACAATTAATTTTCCGCTCAGAACTGTAAAGAGTGGAAACTATTGCCAAATATCACAAATATATGTTCGAATCAAGTTACTTCTCAAATGACTCTTGTATGTGAGTATTGACCTAAATAAATTTAAAATATTTTATATAATTAGTTTATTGGTGCTCTTGGAGCCGTGTTCCTCACTGTTAATAACTGTCAACAAAGGGTGTTTTTGTAAATTAGAGGGAACAAAAAGGTTAAAGTGCATTAACGTGAAATGATGCTTTATTGTTCGTACCCTGTTCATACCCTCGTAAATCAAAAATTCTAAGACTCATTTTGAACATTTTAATTAAACATCTCTGTAATTTGGTAGAAAAAGGGCCAATGTCCATTGGCATACAAATTAATAGCTTAAATGAAGGATTTCTTCCTACACTTAGAGAGGAAGAAGATATTTAGCTATAATTAATTGAATACCCAAACGAAAAAATTTATTGAGGAACAAAAAGAACTAAATCCAATTTTAGTACAATTTTGGCTGCAATAAGTGGTAGAAAAGCACAATACCACCAAATTCGGAGTGAAATTTAGCATTGGAACTTTTATTTTAGGCATGTAATTAATATTGAAGCGCTGAGGTGAGATCCTTCTGCCATCGTTTAATTACAGTGTCACTTTACGTACATACAAAAACCAAAATAATGGCGAAATTTTCTCAGAGAAATTAAGTTCGGAACATTTACTGCATCGGAATTTTCCCGCACATTCAAGAGGAAAATAACTTCGCACCTACAAGTAATTCGCCCATTCCTTAAGAATATTTATAGACTTGCTTCTCGGGCAAACACCGCCTTCACGGAAAATGTAAGGCTGCGGTTTGGATTATTTAGGAAGCCTCCGTTGGGCTCTTGGGGTGTGCTACTCTTAAATGGTGATAACGTGACAATTTTTGAATTAGCGGTAATGAAGTTTGCACGGTGGGTCTGTGATTGTGTCTCCGCCAGCCATTGAGGATTCTTTTGTTTAGAAAGGACGATTTATTTTAAAAGAACAATTCGAAGACGTTTCCCAAAGAAATTTATGGAGCCAACCCAAGATGAGAAACGCGAAATATAGACTGTTGTTCGAGGAGGCGCTAAGCTTTAAGGGGTTTACCACCGCCTTTTTTAAGTTCAATACGCTACTGTTGAGTATAGCAACTGTGGAAAACGTTCAATCAATTATATCCCCACACCTCCATGTTCTCGTTTTTGTAAATTAGAGGGATAACGATTGAACATTTACCTTTTTTTACAAATCGGTGGTTTTCCGAATTTCGATCTGAGGTTGGCGATGATATGGGTATTGCTACAATTCTCTTGGATTACCTATTGTAATTTTCTACCGATGGTTCATGAAGTTCAATGTCCTCCCACTACTGATTGATATCGGGTGTCGTTGTCACTTTGGGTAGGCTTGAAAAGCACAGATTTCACTTTTTAAAATAAATTCTCATAAATTAATCACACTAACAGCATCGAGTAAATATATAACAAGGGAAAAAGGTGAGCATTCAGGGTCAAACAAAAAATAATACAAAAGGAGCAACAAGTTCTCTCGATGAACAACATTTACGAAATTCATTAGTACTAGAAAGAGACAAAAACCATGCCTTTTGCAATGTTTACGATCAGAATTAAGGTTCTATTAAACACATTCGCTGCCAACTACGAGTATATTCGTGAAGCTTTTAAGCTCTCTCTTACGAAATCGCTTGTTAACGATTTTCGTAATCCAATAATAATAGCTAACAATCTCGTGTCTGCGACAATGATAGCGTGGAATGGCCTTAACAGGGATCTCGTTCAAAATAAAGACAAATAGAAAATCTACTGAAAAAATAATAATTATTAATTATTATAACTTTAAGTCCGTCGGTGTTCAAGCAATAACAAAAATGGAAACATTGGAAACGAAAAAATATAAAGTTAATTCTCCATCCCCTTTTAAGAATTTATTTTAATATTTTTCTCATTATTAAAATAGGTTCTCGTAATATCTGACCAAATTTTTGCCAAGCACTTAGAATCACAACCAGCAGCAAGTGCATCATCAGATTGTTTCACTGTAATACGCCAATACTGTAAGGAGGATATTAAATTCATTGCTATAAAGATCTCAGTATGTATGTAGTTACCTTTTCAAGAAGTTCTTTATCCGTAGCCATTCTGGTGACTAGGGAATCAACAGAGTCCGGACTCAAGTCAGTAAGATTGAAATAGGACTTAAAGCTGTACTCTTTGAACCATACTGGATCCTTGCTGACATCACTATTGGCTTCGGTCAAATTGAAGATCCATGTTTCGAAATCTATCAATTCCTGAAATTATTTCACATCACATTACTCAACGAAATTGAGCATAAATTCAAATTAATATTATTTTCTTAAATCCCCAACAAAGACGAAGC
>QYTT01090000.1:102505-112734 GCA_006980735.1 Dasypogon diadema
ATTACAATAACTTTCAAATGGGAAGTTAATATAGCACTTCTCGTGCATAGCCGTAAACAACTTCATGTCGTTAGAGTTCAGCGATTAAAAAAATGTGGTAACAGCAAAAAGTTGCAGATTTGTTTACACATCCTTCGTAGTCAATTTAACTTTCCCAACTTTAACGAGCACTTTTGCTTGTAATAATTTATTGTGCGCTCCCTGGGGGACATTTGGTAAGGAGAAGAAGCATGGAACAATTTTATCTGGCCTTTTACCCAACACAACAAAATAATTTGGAATCAAAGATTGATTTCAAAGGAAAACAAACATTCTCGAATTCCCAGTAACGAAATTAGTTTCTCTGTTTCTCCCACACACATTACAGCTTTAAATCTTTTATTGTTCAACGCAATTTAAGACATTTTATTTTCCCATTCCCATTCCCAAAACAAAACAATCGCAGTGACCAGCGTAAAATAGAGGAAAATTGGGCTAGAGAATATGCCTGAATCTGTACTGCCGTCAATAGGTCTGTTTAATGAGGCAAACTGGATTTTTCCAGGAGACCTCGGTCCACTTTCTGTGTTCAATAACGCTTCCGAAATGGACCGAAGTTTCCCAAGAATGTGTTCATTGACGGCTGCCAGATTTAGTCTCGGTCAGTCTCGGTCAACTTTTCCTGCCCAAGCTCTAGACTTAAGGCAAACTCAGGAGAAGTGTCATTCGTGGAAGTGACAGCCCAAGTTGTCCAGATGCGCTTGGTCGGCTTTGACAGTTTTCCTGAGATTGAACGAAGTTTTCTCGGTTAATCTGGGCCAGTGTCTCATTAAACAGACCTAATCATGACTTCATACGTGAATATAACAACATTCCCCGTTTTCTTCTTTGGGAGCAATCCGTCTGTGAAACATTTCGGTTGTCCTGACCCTCTTGATCCTGTCCTTGGGCATCGTGAGTCCATAATTCTCCTTTGTTCATATTCAGTTCCTGACGAGTACCATGTACCGTCCTTATGCATCCTAAATGCTGCCTCTGCTGACATCTTTTTCAAAAACAGATCCAAGGCTGGTAGTCCGGGGGAAATTTCTAGCGCAGCTGTGGGTGTGCTGGAAAAAGTGCCCATAACCTAATGCACGCCATCCATTATATCCTGTCTTAGTTGTCATCTATCAATGGTTACATGGCACATCTTAAGCCACCAAAATACCACAGCAGATGTTGGAATAAGTGTGACAACATACTTTTCTGCATTGATACAACACCACCTTTGCTTCTTTAATATTTTCTTTATCCTCGGATTCAGGTATACACCCAAATATGTGGCCTCCCAGCTAAGTTCACGACTTTTAGGAATCCGAAGGCAGTTATCTACTTCGATATTCCTCGTAAGATGTTTGTATTACATTCTATGCAAGTTTGGCTTTACGCGTTTAGAATGGTTTGCTGTCAGAAGAAAATTGTTTAATTACATACATCAGCCACAAAAAATTTAAAATCATGGACGAAAATTGAAATAAGGTCCACTGGGTTAGAATTAAATGTCTGAGATACAAAAAAGCATCCCCGAACAAAATTCTTTAAATTCAACCATTCCGATGCGCTGTTTGTGAAAATAAAAACTACAAACAACAGAAATCGAAAGCCTGTAACAATTACTGCGGTTACATAAGGACTTGAAAGCTTGACTTGAAATCGACTTGAGATTTCAAGCTGGGGTTTCAACAGTGCCAACTTGAAAACTTGATTTGAAAACTGCTTGAAATCGGATTGAAACTTCTTTGGTATTTGTAGTCTGTTGTCAAAACAAATTTGTGTTGTAAGGAATAATTCGTTTCTGCATTACTCCACAGACTTCGCTTTATCACCTTCTGAGACATGCCAAATTTACTCCCACTAAGCTGTCAGAGTTTCAAGTACTCAAGCAGTGGATATACGAAGTCAACTTCAAGTCGATCCGGCAAATTTTTCGGATGATATCAAGGCTTAAATCGCCTTGTTTCAGTCGTTAAAAAACATCTCAACTTGTATGAAAATAGTAACATTCAAAATAAATTATACCCACATTCATGTCTGTCAACGACAACACAACAAGATAGGACTTCCGAGTCCCTAAAGGCTGGGTGACCAAGTATTTGAAGTTTTGAACGCCTTAAGATCGCATCACGTAAAAGTGGCTAAATGGAGAAAATTCATAAACGGAAATTTCTCGATTCTTGATAATTATATTTTTGTTAATTTAAACCTATCCCCTTAATATTGTTGTGTACTTAGTAAAATTAAAAAGCAATAATCTTAATTGCCATTTCCCAAAACAGTGGGTTTTATTAGGCTTAAGTAAGCTCTTGGTATAAAAAGGAAAGGATTCTATGAAAATCTTAATGGAAAACTTAAAAAAAACAAGGCAACTGGAATCCGTCAGAATTTAACATTACATTATTATCTAAAATCTCAGTACTTACGTAATTTTCATCGTTTACATACAAAATTTTGTAGTTGGAATTAACGTTGGGAAAATTAGTTCCGCTGCCACCATTCCAGGCAACACTGAGAGCGACCGAGGGATCTTCCTCCGCATAGTTCACCACAAACTCATCCAGATGACTGTGCCCATTAAGCTGAGCACTTATTACATGTGTGTATCTAATATTATCAAAATTGATTTAAGATGTTGGGAGATGTAACAAGAAATCTACCTTTCAATTATCCTTTTATACTCTTTTGTCCAGGTGTAATAGCAGTGCTTGTCGTTAGCTGGGACATGGGCAATGATGTGCACTTTCTCGTCAGCTAGGGAGGAACTGTTCAAGACACTGTGTAACCATTCAAGTTGATCTCGATAGAAGAAATTATCTAACAGAAGCCATCTGAAATGCATAATTAGATAAAATAAACTATAGTACTTTATTCATGAACTTACAAATTGGCTGTGAAGCATACATTATTGTTGAGGGCTATAAGCCGCAAATTTGGCCTCAGGAGGGTGGTGTAGTAACCTCCTTTCCGAAATGTTTGTAAAGCGTCATCAGGCAACCAATCCTTCCAAAAATTCGAAAGATGTTCATATACCTGGATGCTAGATAAGTATCGGTTCTGCACGTAATCTGGAGAATACCTGAAAGAAAAGATAAAATTATTCAATCCGTCCGAGATCCTTGACGAGTATGCGTACAGATTATCTGGATATGAATCATGGTTACCCAAAACCGGAAATACTGGCACTTCAGGAAAATACAATTTTATAAGGCGTGTCACAAATTCTACAGAGTGCAGAAGCTCGTCGAAAGTTTTATCCCAGGCAAAGTGATGCGCGTAATCCCCAGTCATGTATATCATATCAATATCTTTGTGTCTACGGGCAGCTTCCTTTATCAGATTTTCAACTTGATAAGAAGGAGAATCACATCTCCTGTAATCTCCCCATGCGCCCGCCCTTCCAGGGTCGCAGAATGGAAGCTGGAATTTTCTCATTAATGAAAGTCTAATGGAAAGTGGAAAAACTTATCTAAATTAAAAGGATAAATGGCACTGCCACGTTGCCAACGATTAGTAAGCCCCTGACAAGACAGGTGATTTTTTGACAAACTAACGAAAGGAATAAAAATAACACTTTACCACAAGAAGCTACATAGTAAGGGTGGAGGGAGCACAGCCCCCAAAACCTTTATGAAAAGGACATCTTTTCTGGGATTAGAGCGATTTGTTTGTATTTTCTGTGCTAATTTATTCCTGCGTCTTCAAACAACGATAGGATTGCGGATTAAACGACTTTAGGAAAATTAATCTGGATACCCAGTGATATCCGTGAATTAATAGATTTTGTATATTCACCTGCATGTGCAGAAAACTTTATTGAATTGGGTGGGAAAATCAAAAGTTGTAAAATTACCTCTGGCCCTCTGCAACAGATCCACTCCTCACATGTTGCACTACTTCCTGCGGTGTATTTAGGATCATAGTGAAAATCAGAAAATTGTAAAATTTTTAATGTCCCAGTCGAGTTTGAAAAATACTTTTTTGATCCCTATATTAAAAAGCATTTCAAATAAGATAGAAAAGTGTGTATACTTCAAAATTGCAACTTTCAATTAGAACAGGCTTTTCAACAGGTATCTCCTCGTAAGGCATTTCCTCTTTCATGCAATAGAATCCCTGGAGTAATATACCACATGCTTCGGCAGCACTTGCGTTCTGCTTCTTAGACAATATATATTTTATGGTGTCCTAAATAACGTTAAGGAAAACTTTTTAAATGCCCTTCTCCATCTGCCTGTCTGTCCACTTACGTAATAAGCTTCCACATTTCCGTCGCAAATGCGGCCTTTATCAATTTGGAGATAATGGCACAGTTTCTTTAGAAATTCTTTAGCAGTTTCAACATTTTCTAGTCCGTAGGTGTTGTTGTACCACAGAATTGTAGAAATAGTGCTGTAACATTTTAGACATAGTCTTCCCTGGGGAAACGAAAAACTCGTATTTCAGACAACAATAATTGTAAGCTTACCTCTGCTTTAGGTGAAAAGCCTTTCAGCTTAATGTTTTCTCCACCATCTTCCAACATAACATTCCTCACATTTCTGAGATCTGCATCCTCAAAATTTGCTGTTAGATATGCTTCGAAATGTCTTGCGAAGTTTTGTCCAAAATCAACTAGAATAAAAGATAAATTTTTAAAAATGAAGAATTTATTTGGATTCTGATTAGAAGTTAGGGGACAATTCTTGCTAAACTATTTGAAGATCTCTATCCAAGTGAGGAGGTCATTTTATCTGAGCTATTTAACGATCACTATAGAACCGTATAAGTCACATTTAGAAGAATACTAGAAAATTTATATAGAAATTTAGACTGCAGCCCGAAATCGTCTTCACCTATACGGAAGCATGGTCAAAACGTCGGAAGAGGTCTTACGCCCGACCCAAGCCCTTTCATGTCGATTTCGAAGGTAAATTTGCAGGCAGATATTAAGATAATGCCTTGCTAAGACGTGAGGTTAGCCCAGTCGTGGTGAGATGAGTGGACAACATGTTGAGAAACAGGTCACATATGTGTTAGGGGAAGGATGATGAGAGGGTGCCCACAGGAAAGAGTGTTATCTCCTTTTCTGTGGAATGTCACAGTTCACTCCTTACTCTCTACACTCGAAGTGACGAGCATTCACATACACAATAACAACTCACAAGATATAACTTTAACTTAAGTGGCTAAATGGAATGCATTCCATGGAAAGTCGCGCCCGCATTATACCAAAACCTCCTATAATTTCAAGCCATGAAGTGTGATTTTGTACTCACACAAAAACTGCTTCTTACTAACGTTTTATATTAACAAAAATTGTAACTTATTTAGCTCATAGAATTACCTATCAACAAATCTAAACAAGGAAAGCAATAAAGGAAAAACTCGATTTAGAGTGAAGAGGGGAAGAGAAGAGACTCCCGGGAAAGTAGAGGGGTCCTTAGGATTATCTAAGGAGCTTGGACCTTCCTTGGACTTGTACTTTCTCGCAGCCAGCGTTGCAACAAGCGTCTTCATCTTCAAGAGGCATATGTTCAAATAATATTCAAAATTAAACTCAAAAATCTTAGAAACGATTGTTTTAGAAACCAATTTGCATGACTTTGAATTTTATGAAGTTAATCAATTTGGTTTCTGGATGGCTCACATGAAGAATAAATTTGGCAAAAGTTTAATAAATCGTGGAGAAATGTTATCGGTCGGAACCGGTTGAGTCAGATTTATAAAACAAATAAGTTTTTTAATATCAACAACGCTCTGAAATATAAAAACTACTGCACAGATTACTCCATTCCGGCGTTTCTAATGCATTATTATGTAGACCGCCCTGATCGGCGTTTTTGCCCTTTTTAGAATTTTTCCCGCGCTACCAATTTTATAGAAATACTACTTCTTTAGTTAAATTTTACTACTTATTACGATTTGGACACTGTTATCACTTATTACTGAATATTTTGGGAAAGCCATTAAAATGCTGTATTTAACACTTTCTGGGTAAATTCTCTGTGGAGCTTTCTTTCAACGTAGTTTTACACTTTCCGATTTGGATGAAAATAGAATTTCCCAATATAAAGTGGATACCAGTGTAGTTCATTTTATTATTATTAAAAATCCATGATCCATGATTTCAGTTCAGTTTCAGTAAAGATATTCAATAATTGCTGGCATTATCTGCATTCTTAGAGTACACGAAAATTTATAAGCACAAACCGGCGTCAATTTCTTCTGGGTGAGCACCCCGGATAGCCACGAATGCAACAATTGATATCACCACAATTCTAGACTTTATCATATTCATTTCCAATATGTTCACAAACTAATGACCAAAATGGAACTAAATGCTTTCGCTCCAATTGCCAGTTAATATTAAAAAAAGCATGGCCTTTTATCAATTCGTCGTCGGAGTGTAACCCACACACGTTTTCTGTTCAGTGATAAACAGAGCTGTGCTTAAAAAAGATATAAACTCGTATCTAGACATTGTGTATTCCACGCGAGCGAATTTCTTTGTTATTTTATTGAAATTTCTTTGTTCAATTGAAGTGCTATTTTGTAAAGCTCAGAAGTTCTTCGCAGAAAAAGACATCAGACTTGCTACCTCTAAAAAGTGTAGACGGCTTGGAGAAATATGCGACTCAATTTTTAACGTAAACAGAAAAATTTGATGAATACTATAGTGAAATAATAAATTACTAATTTTCAAACCGTAACTTCCCTAACTTAATGTTTTTTTATTTTTATCTATTCCGAAATATTAGCGGAGCCCGGGGTCAGCTGACATAACCCAGTAAACATTATGAACCGACATCGAAACGAAATCGAAGCTTAAACCTCGAGAAAAACGGAGGAAAACTTCAATTTCGAACTCTTCTCGATTGGAGAACAAATTTGTTATTCGTTTTCGGCTAGCTAAAGCGAAACGGATTCGTTCTGTCCATAAATATTCCTTTTCTAGTTCATCCATATACAGCTAGCAGTCAACAGTGACGTACAACAAAGTTACAGCTGCTAAAATATTTTAATAATATTTTGTGGAGTATCGCTTTGATCTTATTATTGCTTGGAGACGCGTTGGCATTGATGACACCAAATTTTCACTCACATTTGCTGATATTTTACTCCACTCTCGTTGAAGCAAGTACAGTCAGATCTGGAATGAATGTCATTTTCCTTAATTTTTATTTGTACTCGCAATAGATGTTCTGTGGGGCTGATGTCATGCGATTAGAGAATAGTTTCTACAATATGTGGCACATTATAAATGATCTACATCCTCACGTCTTTCTCCAAACTAATTTATTTCCGCCGTTCCTAAAAATATTATATTTCATTTCGTCAGATAATATTAATTGCCGCCAGAAGGTATCTTTTCGCAAATATGCTAACATTTTTTGGTTCTTGAGATATATGGTTTCTTCCTTGCACAACAAGATCGATATCCAGCTCTTTGTAAGGCCCTTCATTCCGTTGAACGATGAATTGCTTTTTGCTAAAGTGTTCATGTACTTGCCGGGAAATGACCTTCGATTTCATACTAGCATTTTTCTTTGCCAAAAGTAGGATATATTCTCTCCTTTTTGTTTGTTACTTTAAGTCGCCGACCAGTCCTTCCCTTGGTATGTAGTCTTCCTTCTTTATTGAAACGTTCTACAACTCCTTGAACAGTTGATTTTGTGCTATTTCCTGATAGGATTTTCTTTTGTTATAAAGACTCATTATCATCTCTTTTCTAGAAATGTTTATATATTTATATTGAAAATGATGTGCCATACATATAAACCATTTTTCCATTATTATGGAAACTCTGCCATATTCAATCAAAAGGGTAGAGGCTTTCGATTACTCTAGCTATAAATGCTTATAGCAATCACTTCTATTCTGGCTAAGGTTTTCGAGAGCCTTTTCAACTCACAATTTATAAAACACCTCCAGACATTCCAACTAGTTCACGATCTTCAATATGCCTTCCAGTCCTAACGTTCAACAGGCGGCGCTCCTTACCGAGCATTAGCATCTCCATATCCTTTTACTTTGGTAAATCAGGGATGATTGCGTTGGACATCTCACAGACCCTCGAGAGGGTCTAGCACTCTGCATTTTTGCCAAAATCCCACCATTCGTTCTTTTCTTCTTACTTGGATTGGGAGTTTCCTTTCTAACACTGATGGAACGTTACTTTGGATGACGTTACCTCTAACCCTGATAACATGAATGTCGGCATACCGGTGTCTCCAATCTCTTTCAAATTGTCATTAGCGACCTGCTCCAATATTGCTATTGCTATCAGCTTTATTATGTCAAAAACACACTACTCTTTATTTGACATATTCATGTGAATCAGTTGATGACTGCTGTGGTAATAATCGACTACGTATAATTAGATTAGCTAAATGATTTCTCTCCAAAGAACCTCATGTCCTTCATTTCAATCTCTTCTGACCTGAACATCTTGTCATTACAAAGAATACAATGGAGTGCTTGAGCTTCCTGCAGCGATGTAAGAAATACTTCATCCTCACTGACCTAGCACACACCACGCCCATATTAGACTTACAATTATTGGTCTTGAATATAATTCGTATATTTGAGCGGGGGAGAGACATGGCATGGTTCCCACGAAACTTCTGGTCCGATTCCTTGTAGATTAATCTCTACGGGAGATATCCGCGGCACAAAACCACCTTCATCGTTTCGTCCTCAAGATAAGATGTAGCAGAAGAATGAGGTTTGAAGAAACCTTGAACAGAACTATACGAATGTTCTGTTTTCCCTGTCGACTGCCTGCCCACGCGATGACCCGGAAACATGTTGAATTAGAGACTTGACATTTGATGCACACCCACGCACACCTTATTAAGACTTAAAGACCAAGTTTTATCCTGTATATCGCCGGTCCAGCAAATTTCTTTATGTTTCAGATTAAATCAATTCATTAAACTTAGATGTAACTGGTACTCCATTCGGGATCCTAATGTTACCGTTTAATTGGCTTCAAAATCAGCGGTATTACATTCAATCCTTCTAGTCGCATTGTCGTTGTTTCGTCAGGCTTTAAAACAAATGGAAATACTCACCTTACTTACCTTTACGGATTATTTTTCACGTTGTCAACCCAAAAGAGAAGAAGATGAAAGAAAGCACACTTGCACTTACCTGATATTGCGGAGAAAGATTCACACCTGAAAAATATTGAAAAATACTTCAAGTTATTAGGAACTTACCATCCTACCCAATAAATGGAAGACAAAAATCAATTATTAAAGACTCAATGATTTTATTATATTTTGATTATATATTTGTAGGATAAGTAGGATATTATGAAATTACTTAAGAATTGAAGTCGGGATTTTTTTTACTTATAGATTGTAAAAGTTAAAGGCAAGGAATATCAAAATAGAATAAACTATCGAACTATTCCTAGGATTAGAGATATCTATAGATAGAGGAATAAGGAGGAATAAGGAGGAACCTTTTGGTAGTTTACAAATTCTCGCGCCTCGTATTATTGGATATCAGTCGTCAATATCGAATCGACAGCAAGAGCGAAACTACTGCGAGTTCATGCATCGCACTCTTGCGCCCTTGAATCTAGGCCTTAAGGGTGCACTTATTTGTATGTGTAGTTAATTTACGGACGAAAATTTCATATTTTGTTGTATACTTACCTGGTCCAGTCCTATGCAGGGGATAAAATAAAAAATCTCACCTAGAAACTACCACTGAACAAACAAGAATTTCGACCCGAATTTCAAGATACTCCGGAAGACGATACTCAACTATAGGCTTATCCGTAACCCGGGACATCCGGGACAAAATCGGCTCACAAATATTTTAATACAGTGAAAATCGTTTATTCAAAAATCCGGTTGACAGATATTAGAAACGCAATTTTTAATATTTCCCAAGAAAACCAATTTTCTCAACAAGTTGGGTTTGAGAATTGAATTCTACACATATGGAAAACTATAAGAATATTACCGATTCTGGAAGTTTCAGAAAATACTGGCCGGAAGTTCTCATAGGTGGCAGCGGCAATTCAATTTTTTCACGTGCCACAAAAAGGTGTAATTTTTTCGCTACAAGAGTTCAAAAGTTGACAAATAAAGAAGTAAAATGAAAAACTTGTGAAATGCATTGAGAAAAGGAAAAATTAAGCGGCAGAAAAAGGACAAAATGAATGGAGGAAATAAGCAACTTTTGACTAGGAATTGGATCAGGAGCGGAAAAGACAG